>JARJDZ010000145.1:0-169724 GCA_030264555.1 Aleochara sp. GC000083
CGCAAAATTAACAAAAGCCGGTCGACTTTGTAAACAACTCCAATAACAATTGAGATGTTACCACTGTTACGCCAGGAGAGGGCGTAAGTGTCCAATTATATTAAAATTGTGACCAAATTTAAATACAATTCAACTTGATTTCTTGCAGAATCAGATGATTGAACCCTAGAGAAAACACACACTCATTAAACGTATGTTCAATTCTCTTATTTAAAAATGTCATGCAAATAGAGAATGTAACTTATATTGTATGTCAAGATTTCCTTCTTCTGCATGCACGTTGTGTGCACAGATTTTTCTATAGCATTGATACCATAATACAGTTACACAAATTTTATATGTGAGAATTTCTTGCACTTCAAGTGATTGAAATTCAATTCAAGCTTATACATTAGGAAAGCCAAAGCTAATAAAATTTAAAAATAACAAATTCTGACATTATTGATCATTGGAATCTAATTTAATTCCTAATCAAAAGGTAGTTAGTTGGTATTATGTACCCAGAGCAAGTAATTATTATATCTGAATCTAAATGCAGTGTTTTCTCTAATAACTGAAAAAAAAAGCAGAATACACAATAAAACTGAATAACTAGATAACTTGATGGCTTGGGTTATAAAACACCTCAACTTAAACCTGCAGCACATGCAGCATATCACTGTTGGCAAAATATTTCCATCAGTGTTGTGTCAATACATCAGAACAAATGAATTGTACATACCTTGTGACTTGCATGAAGAGATGGTGGTAGCAACGCCATGCTACTGAAACCTGGGGTCCTCACTCTGGACTGGCAGTTCAAGGATGCTGAAGAATGGGGTCTTCCTCCAGAAATCACTAGCAATTGCAAAGGTTCCAACAACATGACCAGATGATGGTAGCAATGCCTTGCTACTGGATTCTGGTGTCCCCTCACTGGGCTGGAAGTTGGGCACTGAAGCATGATGTGGGAATCCGGAAACAATAAGCGAATATTTAAAGTTCACATATAATTTTAGGCAGAATGTTGTGGATAAATGGGTCAAATCAATTGGTAGCCAAGAGGCCCTTACCTAATTTCAAAATGATAACGCCGTGCTCCCACAGTCATGTCCAACGATGAGCCTTCATGATGGAACCCTCTGGATAGTTTTATCCACCGCGATTATGACGGAAAACGAATTTTTGTTTATCACGCACGCACACGAATTATTGTTTAACGACACCGTTTACAACTCTACTTGTTTGAATTGAGGACTGCCCTATCTGCAGGTGTAAGGGATATATAAACGCACTATCCTCTTACGAAATTTAATAGCTATCCGGGTTTTTTTGTCGCGAGCAAAACGCGTACGCGTTCTCGATTCTCAGTCCCATTGGTTCGCCAACAGGAACGGTTGAGATGACTGCATTGAAGATGTCAACACGTCCACGAACTCGCAGAGTATTTCGTTACCTCTCCAGGTTCAGTAAGCTAATGGTTAATGATGATATGTACCGACCGAAAATCATCAAACAAATCGCGCGCGATATTCGGAACGATACGCGAAACCGCCCAAATGCACCTGAAACAAGCAAATGAGATGAGTCTGTTCTTACATATGCTATACATAGTATACATATTAGGAAAAGTAGGTGTTTGTTTGGGCTATACCTAAGTATACCCTATACCTAAGTACAAAGTTGAAATGGACTTTGGAGGCTCCATGTTAAAAAATTATGTTAATAACATTTTAAAATAACTGAAATGACTAATGATTTGAAAACAATTACTACAACAAAACCATGTGACCGCCAATCTAGTAACCATCAACTTTAAGTCCTTACATTTGAAGTCTAAATTTGAATATTTTGTAATTGACCTAACATTTTAGTGCTATAGTCTTAATCATGAAAGAGAAGCCAAAAGACAACAAAAGAAAATGACTAGATGTTCAAAGCAGTCGTCTGCGTTGATGTCTTTGCCTTTGAAATACCTAGTCTCAAACCTGCATCACAAGCAGCAAATCACTATTGGCAAGATATCGGAAAGCAATGCACTGATCTAATGAGATGTACATACCACATGATTTGCAAGAAGACATGGTGGTAGCAACACTGTGGTACTGGAATTTGGGCGCCCTCCTTCTGGGCTGTAAGTTAGACGACGAGGAAGAATGGGATCATCTTGGAGTTGATAGGCAATTAAGTCAGCTGCACATCATTGTATTCATTGAGCTGCATACCTAGATAATCATATTGTGTTAATGATCAAGAAGAAAATAACAACATTTTAAAACTTACATTAACTGTTAGAAAACAGCTGTTATTGTAGAGATACCACTCAGAAGTTAGATGAAGATGATGACACCATTATATTGAATGTGGCTGTTGGTAACTGACATAGCTTTCAAAAGTGCATTACCTAAGTATGAAAGAAGCAACATTTAGTCATGCAGTACTTTGGCTGTTTGATATTAGCTGATAGTAAAAGACCTGTAATCCTGGACCAAGAATTCCTACAGAGTGTTATCAACCATAGCCAGTTGAACCCTGGTTTTTTAATGAGTTTATAGCTCCTCAAATACTCCTTCTTTCTAATCTCTTGCATGATAAGGCTCCCAGCTTGGGATAGGTATAACAGACAGAGTTAAATCTTATCCATGATCACAATCAGTGCACCAACCAAGTTCCAATACTCAGCATACACTACAAACCAATTGCAACAACAAGAAATTAGTTCCAAATAAAGCATTTTTTACTCACCCAAAGCCATTCAATATGGATACAGATTAAAAAAAAACCATAGTATTTCTTGTGTACGACTTCTTCTGGACGGATTTGAGACGCAGATGCTCCAGCCTCTCGGTGAAGGACATTCGCACCTCCCGAAAAAATGGGTAGAAAAGGGTACATTTAACATGCATAACCAGAAATGAGATTACATGGGTACGATTCCATGCAGCTGCCACTTCAAATTTCCATTTTCCAATATATACAACAATGTATATGGGTATATATTATACTATTCGATGCGGTGAATCCAAAAATGATGGTCACTTCCTCATCCGGCTTCTGATTAACAAATTATATCGGATTTCTTAAGTCTGTGACAGAGATCTTTATGGTTTACTCACAAACTGCTATTCTACCAGCTGACTGCGCGATCGTCGCGACCTCCACACGTCATTTTTATGAAGTGCTGTTCGTAGATCCCAACCTGTAATTGTTTCCATCAAAGCACCGTTGCTTTGTAAAAATTACATAAATATCAACGTGAGCTTGCGCCAATTCTTCGTTTTGCCTGCATGTATCGAAGCTATTATCGTCCATTAAATAAACAGTGTTTACTATAGAAACATACATCACATTTCATTGATGCGATATACGCATCGCCACGTGGCTTGTGAATACCGCATTTTACCAGTATTATACTAATATTATATGAAAATGGAACAGCGCGAAGAGAGATTAAGGGAATTCGCCGTGGAATTGTTTAAAATCAATGGAATTAAGTTCGGCGAGTACAAAACCAAAATGGGTTTGTTGACGCCTGTCTATTGTGACCTGCGGGTGTTAGTCAGTCACCCAAAAATTATGGTATGGAATAATTTGCAATTTTTTAACTTTGTGTTTTTAATAATGTTCCTCCCTAGGGTATATTATCTGATTTGATCATTGATATTCTTGATGGCATAACTGGGCAAGATGTTATCTGTGGAGTGCCATACACTGCGCTGCCAATTGCAACAATTGTTTCATACAAAACAAACATGCCAATGGTAATGCGAAGGAAGGAAGCCAAAGACTATGGTACTAGAAAGCTTATTGAGGGTGTATACAAGAAGGGTGATAAATGCTTAATCATTGAAGATGTAGTCTCATCAGGAAGTAGCATTTTGGGTAAGTATGCTTATTTGTTTGCCATATTCATATAGCACTAAAATGGATTTTAAATATTGTAGAAACAACAAAAGATCTGCTGTGTGAAGGTATGAAGGTGGCACACGCCGTTGTCTTGCTCAATCGAGAGCAGGGCGGCGAAAATTACTTGCGACAACACGGAATTCAAATGCACGCCCTTCTGTCGATGACGCAACTCATGGTCTACCTGAAAGAGGCTGGCTGTGTGACGGAAGAGACATGCCAAAAGGTGGCCGACTTCGTCAAGAAGACGCAGATCGGCGCGAATATGATCAACAAATACAATCGCGTGAAGATGTCCTACGAGGAGCGCTTGCCGCATGCGAAGAACGAAGTCGCCAAGCAGCTGATGAACATTATGATCGAGAAGAAGACGAACCTGTGCATCGCCGCGGACCTCACCGACCCCACCGACATACTGAACGTCGCCGAGGCGGTCGGGCCGCACGTCTGCTGCTTCAAGACGCACATCGACATCGTCAACCACTGCAACGACAACTTCACGGCGACGCTCAGCTCGATCGCCAAGAAGCACAACTTCCTGCTGTTCGAGGACCGCAAGTTCGCCGACATCGGCAAGACCGTTGAGCTGCAGTACACCAAGGGCGTGTACCGCATCTCCTCGTGGGCGCCCCTCGTCACCGCGCATTCGCTCACCGGCAGCGGGGCGCTCGACGCGCTCAATATGGCGCACGGCGCCAGCGACCTGGGCGTCTTCCTGCTCGCCGAGTGCAGCAGCAAGGGCAGCCTCATTGACGACAAGTACACGAACGCGACCATCAAAATGGGCCAGAACTATTCGGACATTGTGACCGGATTCGTCTGTCAGAGTAAATTGTTTATCAACGAACCTGGCTTCCTTCAGTTGACGCCGGGCGTCCAGCTGGGCATCAGCGGCGACGATCTGGGCCAGCAGTACAATTCGCCGTCGGCCGTCGTCCTCGAGAAGGGCGCCGACATTGCGGTCGTTGGCCGAGGCATTACGAAGGCAGCGAATCCCGAGAATTCCGCCAAGGAGTACAAGGAGATCCTGTGGGCCGCGTACCTGCAACGAATTGCACCGCATTAAACATGGTACAAAACAAAAACTAGCCTATGAAATATACGAAGTGCAATTACATTTCTTATGCACGATATATTTTTGATATTGATGCTGATTATCTGATGTTGAAGTATTAGTACATTCCGAAATTGTTTTGAAAATTTCTGTTAATAAATTTTCTAATGTTATTCATTCCTGTAATTTTAAGTAGACTAAGGCAGCGATCATGTCTTTCGAATAGGTGCAAAATATTTGCAATAATCAAAAACCATTGTTTATACGTCTTATATCACACGTTTTCTCCGATGGATCGATCGTGTGTTAATAACAGTTATCAATAAATAATTGGGTAAATCCGTATATTGTTGCGAGGTGAACTTAATGACCCGTATCGATTACGTGAACCAGAATTACAGAGATATCGGTACGCCTATTATAGCATCATGTTCCTGATTCTGAGTAATTCCTTAACAACCCCTGTGAAGCTCATTTGATAGTATAGCAAACATCCTTAAATATTGTTGTGTATTCTATAAGTTTTTTTTGTTTACAAAATACGAAAAAACATTGCGCTACCGCGCCTCGCGGGATTCGCAAAAAAGCACCCCGCGTCGTACATGCAAATTGAAATAATTAGCATCTTCTTTTAACTATGAATATGAAATGCAAAATATTATTTCATCCCATGGCCGTAGTGGTAATTTGCCAGCCAAAGAGAAACTTCATTAAACATTAATAAAGAGCGGAAACGGAACAAAAAAAATGCGAGAAGAAAAACAAACGCGCATCAGGAGGCAAGGTAAGAGCCACCCTTACCGTAGTACATTTCCCTTTTCGCCCTCGGAGTCGGCGGCTCTATTTCCCGGTGCACACGTTTTTTTTCGCCTCGTACCTTCATGCCGCTCCTTCTTGTGCCGGCGCCCAGCCACCAGCAGCTACCGACCCATCGCGGCAGAAACGGAATGCTTAATGAGTATCTAAAAAGAAAACTCGTAATCTCCGCGCAACGCTGGGGCTGGCGGCACATCGCAATTTTTGTGCGCGCAATTATTAGGTAAATATGCAGCGGCACCGGCGAATATTCATTAAACGTCTGCATATTTTATGATGTTTATTAGTGGGCATCGGCATCGGCGGCGCGCACTTTTTGCGCGTTTCATTGGCATGCGTCGACGACGACGATGTTCGGCGCCTCTTTCGGGCTGGCGGAAAATGCGCGCGCGTGTCCCTAACACGCTATATTGTATTACGATATTCGATGTATTCCCATCGGATATTAGGTCTGCCGACGACAAGTCTGATACTTGGTGACGGGGCGCAGCGCACTTGAGAAGAATTCAACGCGTCCTGCAGCGCTATCAGCGACCCTGGCATCAGCGTGAGCGCGCTTGTCTCTGGCATATGCTATTAAAAACCCGACAATCGAACGGCTGCCGGCCCGAAGGATGAACGCCATTAGCGCCAGCAGCATGCATGCAACATGTAGATCGGTGCCGAGGTCCATTGTGCGCATTGTGCCCCGAACGACCCGAATGCATCCTGCATGTGTATTTTCGGCATCCGATCGCCCGCCCCCATGCGGCCTCGCTGGCGTCTTCGGCGGCGCTATCAGATATGCAGGACATGTGTTGTGTGTGCGCACGTCCCTACATATGCCCCTTGAATGCGGGACGTTGGAGCGTGTGAGTGCTGCTGGTCGCTGGAGCGATGGCGGAGCGATTCTTTGCGCCGATGTCCCATGCAAAGTGGGTATCCCACGGGAGCGCCGCCGCCGACGACGACCTGCTACACACGAGGCGCGCTGCATTCTAATCAGGACGGACATGCGAAATATCTTATCACCGCTCCGTACATGAAGGACTCCCTCAGCATCAATGATTCACACGCTTTAGTTTCCCCAAATGGACGCGCGCTCGGCACGGGGACCCGGACGGGGCGCGATAAGCGTGGCCCGCATTTTTCGGATGCGTCCTCCTGCCACCATTGGCATGGACTTGGACAAGTTACAAACGCAATTACGTCGACGAGGACCTCAATAAAAATCAGCATCATTGCGTGCTCCCCAATTGCGCGCTTCGATGCTACCACCCCGGGGGTGGTGTAATTTCAAACACCTTTCTTGTCGTTTCACTGCCAAGCAAATCATAATCAATTCAAGTGTCGGATATAATTCGCGTAAATCACGCGTTCATCCCGCTTGGAGATGCGTGTGTGAAGCGCGCTCGCGCGTTTTATGCGTTTCACTCGATGCTGATGAGTTTCTGAATGTTAATTACCCACCTTGGAGACGCTGATTGCGTGGGGGTGGCGTGCGCCTCGCACGTACGCGAATCATAATAGAAAATCCGTAAATCCGCCTAATAAAATGTTAATGCAGTCGTATAACATAGATATATCGGTACACACGACGATGAGTCTCTAATCAGCAGCGTAAGCGCGATCATTAATTCAAGAGCCATACGCTCTATGTGTGTGTGTGAGTGCGCCCGATGGGGCGGGTGGGTTGGCAGCCGCCCCCATCGCCGGCCCTCATCGCCGGAATAAATTCCAAACAAGCGTAAGCTTTTCGGATCCCGCATAAAACTTTCCTTTAAATATTCAATTATTCAAAGACGGATTTTTACGTTTTCTTGAGAGGGTTTTTGAGACTCGGACCTGGCGCACCCTCCCCGGCGGACCTCATACCATCGCTGATTGAAAAGGGTTGCCGCCCTCGCATCGTAGGTGCCCGCTTTTTCAGCGTTCGCTGACCGCTCGTAATTAGAAAGTTGCATGATGTTGGAGCGCACTTTTCGGCCAGCCGCCCCCGCCTCACACCAGCTTGGAGTGATGGCGAATTTGGGGTGGCACCGCGTTGAATAAGTAATCGTCGTGTGGCATCCGTTGCAAGTCGTCGAGATGAGCGCAAAGAGGTTTTTAATAAAGTAGCATCTCGTCGAGAGAAGAGGATTTCTCTGACCAACCAACAGCTAAGGGTTTACGGATACTGGGATTTAGATATTGGGGGATACTCTGTCTTGATTTCTTTGATTCGCAAAGTATATAACACCCTATAAGACCATGATTTGGCCAGATCTTCATTTTGGAATCCTTAAGATCAAAAGCTACTTTGTAGGATCAATACTTAAGCTATATAAATAAAGATCCACGAATTTCAATAAACAGGAATTCTAAAAATCCAAAAGAATGCCAAATCTTGGAAAGTGTTTCCAAAACTCTAAAATTGGTACTTAAAAGAAAACTTGAAATTCAAAATCTAATACCAAATTTCAAATTTCAGATGATGTATTTTAAACATATGACATATTTCCCAAAAAATAAAATTCTCTGTAAGAAACGAGAACTGAATTGAAGCACGTACATTTGAAACCTGCCCTCCATGCACGACTCGCACGCATTTGGGGGTGGAACTTCAACGCCGACATCGCCAGCGAACTGACGAGGCGGTAAACGGCGGCGCAAACTTTTCGAAAACTTAATTTGCCTCCGAAGTCACTTTCAGAGACACCTCCAAGTGTCACCCCCAATTAAAAACAATTAACTAAGTTAGTTTCAATTCGACGCAATGTTCGCTGCAGAAGCATCGGCACATCTTCGCTCGCACCCACCCACCCCCCTGCCGCCCCCAAAACAACCCCCAGTTGCTGTTCACTTCAGCAACAAACGCCGGCGCCGCCGTCCGAATCAACGTGCGCATTCCTCGGCCGAAAAAAATCAAGCGCGCCCCTCATTCGAACGCAAATGAAAGTTATAAATAAATATTGCACGCCGCCTCCAGCCGCCACACGCAAGCCGGTGCCGCCGCCGCCGCCCGTTGCACGCTTCGTAGAGGACAAGTAGTTCGGTCAACATTTGCTTGCGTTTGATTGCGTGTGCCCCTTTTTCGCCAAGTGTGTGCGCACACGGGCGCGAGACGATGCATTGCTGTGCCGCCCCCGAACGAATGGTGCGGGACGTACGATGTACGAATCGCCCCGACTAAATAATCCATTGCCGATAGTGGAGGCGATGCATGCACTATTTCGCAATTCGCGTGTTCGAGGAATCGCCGTCGATATGCTGATTGCGTCGATACACTCTCGGTTCGCCGCCTCCGGTGGCAATCACAGCAGTTGCGCTGAGCGGGAATTCAAGGAAGCGGCGGAGGTGAGAAATGTTCCGCTCTGGGTGTTCTCGGAATGAAATCTCATGATATAAAATCTTTCCGGTTTTCTGAAGTTTTGATTCGTCAGAAAATTGTTGCTTGTTATCAAAGTTTGCGGTGGTAAATATTCGCCGAAATTACTGATACTTAGAAATCTACATTTAAAAATGTGTCACCATAATTTTGAACCATGTACAAAATACCGTATCGAAAAATGCGCCCCCAGGAAGGTGCTAACTGATATTTCCTATGCGTCTATAACAGGAAGCATTCCAGAAATCATCGGACCATGTCGTTTCCATCGCGAAGCCCCCGGCACAATGGGCATCGAATAGTTGCTCGCTGATAATAAGCAGCGGCGCACAATGCAGCGCTCCTCGGCCGACCCCTATCCGCCAGCCGCCCCCAAGCCACCCCCGGCCGAACACATATACACATGCGCGTCTCTCGGTGATCGCGTGCGCTCGCTGGGCGCATGCATTGTTTGGCTAGTCGAAGTGAGTGTTTGCCTCTTTAATAATATAGCGCGTTTTTTCTTCGCCGCGATTGCAATCGTCGCTGCTGCGCGAACGAGCGGTCGCATCGCCGCCCCCGCAGCCGTGCGCATGCAAGCTGGCGGCGGCCACCCCCCCTCGCGGATACGGATATTGACGATCGCACATCATTGCGACCGTTTTGCATTTTCTTCGCACGCGGGCGCATTGTCCGATTGATGAAGACGTCATATTGACAATTACGCGTCGAAGTGCTCGTAAATTTAATGCGCATCGAGCTGCTGCTCGTAAAACCCGATTAATAAAGATATACTTTTTGTTGTCACCGTCGACGTTTGACGTTGATCTGATGGGAATGAATTTACGATTGCAGGAACCGTATTGATGATAAGGTTTTAATGTCCTTAAGATGTTCATCTGAGTTTTAAATTGAGACAAGTTGGAAAAAGTTTCAGAAAATACAAAAATCAATGACCAGAAAATTTCGTTACTTGATCAGATCGTTTGAACCCATATTTTATCGCATTTTAGTACAGATTGAAAATTACCCAAGAATAATTACGAAGGTTTTAAAAATTTGCAAATTTGCACACAAATGACTCCACTCAACCTGGAGTGAAAATACTTTCTGGTTCACCTTTGGCCTCTCAAGTTTAGGTGTATCGGGTTTATCCGAGGATACTTTTTTACTCTAGTTGACTTCCCGAACGTGTGATAAGCAACTCGTTAGCGTAGAAATGTCCGGAAGCGCCCTCAACGACGCGGGGGCATGCTTTGATCATTGATTCGCATCATGTGCGCGCTGTAAAAAAGCGGCGACCGGAAGAGCCCAGCCAGGGGTAATCATGAGGTGGCAGTTAAATTTTGCAGCAACGACACTTCGAGACAATTTGGAAGGCGCAAGACGACGCCCCCAACACCCCCGCATCGAACCGAAAAGGACTCGAGCACGATGCACGGCCGGAACGATTTCCGACGAACGATGGGGGCCGACCCATGGGAATGGTCAAGCACATTCCGGTCGACCAGATGCGACCCGATCGTTTTCATTGTCTCAATGGGCGGGCGGCCGCCCCCCTCGGGCCGCCGGCGTCCGATTGAATTAGGATCAATTGGACTTATCGACTCTGACAAATTGATACATCCAGCGTTCGTGTAGCTTGCGCATTGTGTGTGGGTGTGTGTGTGTGTTGGGTTACTCCTTCTAGGGTTGCTGCATCTTGAGGAGGAGCCCATGCATGAATGAACACTCGGATGAACCCGACCGGGCCGAGATCTCCTGACGGGGTCGTGTATCGTCTTCCCGGGCCGGAGATGCTTAATATGCAGACGCAAACGAAGACGACGAAATCGTTAAATTTTAAACGCACCGGAGAGCGCACCGAAGGTGGATGCGACGGCGGCAGAGGCGGCTGGGATGTGTGTATGTGCGCAGCAGCCGGCCGCCATCACACAGCATCCGTCGCCGCCGCCGACAGATCCTGATCCATCCTGGCGTGAAACATCATTAAATCTCGAGCTAATGACGACGCAGCCGTCGAACGCGCGCGCGAAGAAGAAGCACGTCGCTTTAATGAATTCGCCCCCGAAGCGGCTCTGGGGGGCGGCACGTCGCGGATTACCAGCCGGCCGAAGACGCGGGCGATAGATTGCCCGCCGCCGCCGCTGCCGCCGCCGAGGAGGTGGCAAGTCTTGTGTCGCGCGCTAACGAGACGGCAATTTTTTCTCATTCTTCAAGTGACGCCGACGAATCCGCCTGGATGGGGCGCGCAACAAGGCGGCGGCGGCGTTGGCGGCAAAGCAGTGCGCACACCGGATTAGAAGAATTAGCGAATTTTAAATTGGGAATGCAATTTGTTCGCGTGTCCTTCAACAACGCCCTCAATCTCTTTGCGTTGCTTTTTTCGTTCCACTTCGTGTTCACATTTCGCGGCTTGAGTGGCTGCAAGGAGTTTTGCTCCTTTTCGGATATTTCATTACGAAGAAATTGCGGGGGCGGGTCGAACATAGAATTTGCACGGATGTAGAAAAAACCGGTGTGCGCATCAATCTGTTGTTGTTGGCGCAATATGCGATTTGACATTTAACGTTGATGCGTCTTCGGGGACCAATTTGCTCGGCCAATCTTTCACCCCCTTTTTTGGCACGATATGCCACGTTGATGCGGACGCCGCCGCCGCCGTTCGAACACATACGGTCATGGAAATGGGATCATAAAAAGATGTACTACGTTGACTTCCCAGCCCGCATGTATGATGAAACCGAAACGCGTCAGGGCTGGACTCCGAATGTGGCGTCGTGGTGAAAAAAATCCGCCTGTTTCTCAGTCAATTTGGCAAGCAATTTGCCGGATTACGAGGGCGAACGAGCGCCGAAATCGCGATGGGGGCGGCTAAGATACGTGCCTGCGTGGCAATCGCATTGGGAGCGTATAGGCAAACGACGGGATGAACGCTTCGGCGGCGGCGGCGGGGTATTAGAGTGGATGTTCAAGTAAAGCTCGTCGAAAATTTAGGGGTTACATAAATTGAAAAAGTGGCGTTCTTTATTGTCGCGCGGTGCTGTTTTACCAGCCGCGATAAAAATCCATCGGGGGATGAACGCCGCACAGACACACGTTCAGCAGCCCTTTTTTCGGCAGCAACCCCATCGCGAATGTGAGGCCGCAGTGGAAATCGAGCGCCGATTTGATACCTTACACAAATATGGGGTCGCAATCGCAGCGCATATATCTTCATTCGACAATGCGATTACTTTATGATAACTTTCGCAGCTCGCGCGCGCGTTGATCAAGTTTCCTAATAAGTTTTCGGCTGGGCCCCCCAGTCGCAATGTGTCGCTCGACGGCGGGCGTCGCCGGCATCATTAAACTAAATACCCTATTTTGCACCTCTTTTCTTAATACAAACGGGCGCGAAGCGCACGGCGTGCGAGTGGAGGCGACCGCTTCCGCCGCCACTGCCGGCGCCTCCGCCACCGCCTCCACCATCCTTGTCTATTCAATAATGTGCAATTTGTCACATAATAATCGCCGGCACTGCTCCACTATTATGTGCGCGACGTTTTCCCCCTTTTTCCGCAATCGGTTAGTCGTGTCGCTGGAATGGCTCACCCCCTCGTACACCGCCCCCGCCGCCTCAACTCTATCTTTGTTTCGCACCATCCGGCACGCCGACGACACCCTCCGCCGCCAGCGCCGTGCTGGGTATATGCCAACGAGCTTAATCCTTCTTGAAAACGCTCCGTTCTAATCCCGCTTAAAAGCTCTTTTGTATTGTTTTAACCCTTTTGTTTCGGAACAAGGAGGATAACCTTTTCGCAGCAAGGCGCACGGGGACCGAACGCTGAATATGTGTGTGTGTGTATGGGTGCGGGGGCGGCCGACCTGACATTTACTTCCAATATGTTATTACAACAAAGAATCGCGCGTCGTCGACTTATTGGTGAACATTTCGCGCCGTCTTCGTACGTAATGGCGCTCTGTTTATGACATCGCCTCTTGTCATCGGCACTTGCCGGCGGCCGGATTGATCGCGACAGCGCGCACGCAATTCGCCGCCGCCGACGACAATCATGACTTTGTATTTAGATTATTTTCGAAGAGTCGCTCTTCCCCCATCGCGCGCCCCCAACCCCCAAGGAGACGTGTACGAGAGCGCGTCGAGCACTTAACTCCTTTCATTGTTTTCGCGCACACACTTCACACGACGGCGGCGGCGGCGGCGGAGGCGGTGGAGGAGGACGGGCGTCGAATGAGTGACGTTAAGACGTTTGAGATGCGCGATGTAGACAAGCGCGTCGACGGCGGCAGGCAAACACGTTTCTAATATTAACTAAATTACGTAACGATGTCAATACGCGCGCACGTCAAATTGCAGCGGCGCCGATTTCGGATGGAGTCGCGAATTGGGGGGATGCGATTTTCAATCAGCAGCAGCCGGCTCGCACCGACCTACTTATCAATGACACGCCGGAATGGCAAGACGGCGAATATTGATTCGTCCGTTATTTATAGACTTGATGAGCTCATTGTTTGATCGGAGCGGCCGAATGGATGGCGTGGAGGCGGCCGTCATTTCGCGCGTGCACACCGCCGGCGGTGATCCGCGGCGGCGGCGGCGGTCCGCGGAGGGCAGCCGGGATGGATGTTTGCGTGAAGGTTGGTCTCTTTTCGGCGCGGACCTGGATGGATGCGCCTTAATTTCCGCGGCGGGCGGCAGCGCGCGCGAGCGAGAGGGCGGCAAGAAATCACGACTCAACGATGCTCGTTGAAGAAGCTCGCGACGGAGACGCCACCGAAGACGAAGAAGACGAAGAAGGAGGAGGAGGAGGACGAAGAAGGCGAAGAAGCGGCGGTGTGGCGGCGGCGGCGGCGATGGTGGCGGCGGTTGTGGGTACGAGCGAGGGCGAAACTTGGCCAACGTTGCGGCGTCGTTTTGGGGTGTGCGAGCAAGCCACGCGCGCGGCGACGACGACGACGGTGGTGATGGTGGTGCAAGAGCGAGCGAGCGAGAGGCAGAGCGCGCGCCGGCTGGCGGCGGCGGCGGCCTTGGTGGCAGCGGTGGTGGTGGTGGTGGTTGGTGGCGACGACGGCGGCGGCGGCGGTGGTGGCGGCGGTAAAAAACCCGAAAAGACGTCTTGAAGATGGGCGCCTGCGTGCGCGGCCCGCTTCTTTGGTAAACCTCGAAGAAACGACGATGGTTTGAGGGGGTAAAAATCCAGCGTCTTTCCTGGTTGGCGGCGTCGCCGGCGGTGGCGGTCTACCTCAACATGCCCCGCCTCCCGGCCGCGCCACTCACCCCCCCGGTCGCGGTTCTCGCGTGCGGCGTGCATGTGTCGCCCGGCGGCGGGCGCCTCCCCCGCCGCGCTCGTTCGCCGGCCCCCCTGCCGCTCCGCGCGCGTCTTGCGGCTGCCCCCTCGCACGAAAAATCCGCCAAAGTATTACGCGGCGGGGCCGGCGACGCACTTTTCTACTTTCTTAATGTTAGATCGCTGCGCGCCGCGAAAAGAACCGCACCAGCACACAGCGCGACCAACGAGAGCGCGCGCTAACGGTCCGCACTTCCAACGACGGGTTTCCAACTTTCACCGCCGCCACCAACCGCCACCGCACCAACAAACAACCCAACAAAAAAAAAAAACAAAGTGTCCGGCACGCAAATAATCTCACTAACTTCATTACCGCCGAGTTGACGACTTCACGACCACAAAACCACCCCCGGAAGTGCAACTAACAATCAAACACGGAATACACCACCAACAACTCAAAACGTAAGTTTTTCCAAATTTTGAAACTTTTGAAACAAGTTCTTTCTGATTTGCCAATCACTCCCTAAGTAATGCAACAATGCAATAATCAATCACATGACATGAGTCAATCATTCAATAAGACAATAATTTTCAATAAGATCCATGCATGATTATGAACCCAAAAGCAAAATGAAGCAGCTGAAATGAACTTTTCGCAATCAAGTCGATGTCGCAAACAAATGCAGAGTAGCGGGTGGCATATGGAGTAGAAGCTGATGCGAATCAGCTGATTTCTGATTCATCCCGAAGCGTTTTTCCCCCTTGTTGTGCCTTGTTACGTTCCGTTTCAATTCGGGCGCGTGAGGAGGCGACGTCGACGGAGGCGGCGGCGAGAGCAGCAGCAGGAAGCATGGCAACGAAGGCGCAACAGCCTTCCTCGCCGCCTCATTCATTCCCCCCAGGCACGCACCGAACGCCGCTGCGAGAGTTATTTATTAATTTAAAGCGGTGCCCTTTTTGATATGTGAGTAACGTATTGAATGACACAACGAGACCTTTATTAACAACTGCCGCGCGCCGCTTCCGATTGCTGCCGATGAATGCAGTGCGCGTCCCAGTCAGTTCGAATGTCAAACACGAGCGCGCGATTGATGCTGTCGCCGCCCCCGAGAAACCGTTTTTCCACGAACAACTAAACTTTCAGGATTTCCTCAAGGCGATACGTTCGTTACAATATGATTTTACGATAACTTTGGAGGCGATTAATGAGTTAGCTATGTGGGAAGCCGAGATTGGGGGCGGTTGTCTGTTTTGTGGCGATTACCGACGGACGTGGTGAAGGCGTCTGGGGGCCGTAAATCTGAGCGCGCGCGTGTGATTTTTGTGAAAAACGATCGCCGCATATTTTGCGTGCAGCGGTGTAAAACGGTGGCGGCGGCGGGCGGGCGGCACGCACATAATACGCGAGAGCGTGTAATTTGTATCGCGCGTGCGGCCCCCAGCGCGCATTGGCGAGCGGTGGATGCGTTGTCGATGAGAGGCCCGAGTGGCTGGTAATTAGGGAACGGACACAGCGCGCTGGTGGTGCGTGCGTGTGGATGGCGGTGGTCAACGCCGCCGCTGGCCGGTGCCGGTGCCGTCGTCGCCACCATCACCACCACCACCACCACCGCCGCCGCCGCTGCCACCACCATCGCCGCCGCTGTCGGCGTACACAAAACGAGCGCGAATATGTGAAAAAGTTAAAAACGCATGTTGGTTCGGGGGGCGGCTGTTTGGGTGGCGGGAGGTGGTACGCTTGTTGAATGCCGCGCCGCGTATATCCGCACCTGGGTGCGAGTGCGAGAGCGGCCGGTTGGTATCGCCGCCGCCGCCGCCGCTGCCGTTGCCGCCACGGTGGGGTGCAGCGTGCGACTGCCGGCCGTGCGCGGCGTAAAAAAAGAGCAGCGCATTGGGGATGAGTTTCACGCGCGCACTTTTCCATGTGTGGTCTGCCACCACCACATTACCCGGTGAAATCACGGCCGGTCTGATTTTTCATCATATCTCCGGCCGGCCGGTGCGGTGCGCGCCCGCCACCGCCGCCGACGCCGCCTTCGTCCGCGCGAGATATATACATGTGCGAATTCGAAAAAAATCATACACACGCCGCACGCGAAACGGGCGCGTCGTGCGCCGCATCCGAACATTACGCGAGGCATCACTAAACTGGTACGACATATTTTTTTCGCTACCGCCACCGCCGTTGCCGCCGGCTAGCCGATGGCGAATCTGTGTCCGCGCGCGTTTCGCACCTGCCCGCATGCCGCACAGGTTTTTGCGCGGAATGCAAACTAGCGTCGTCATTAACCGCTCATATTTTGTCGTTTTCAGTTCACCGAGGGGCGGCGCGACCAGAAGAAGATCGAGTTCCAACTTGGTGAGTGGATTCGCAAAGTGCAAGAAGTGTGAGTAACAGCGGCGCATTCTTCGGGCAACAATTGCTACGCGCGGAATACGAAAGCGCATCGACGAAGTCACCGCCACCGCCACCGCCGCCGCCGCCGCCGAGGAGGAAAGCAGCCAAAGAGCATTCGTCAAATTGTCTTCTGTCGCTTTGATTTCCGTCAGTCGTTGGGCGCGTGCGAGCGCAAATAAAGAAGAAAAATCGTCCGGAGAGACATCAGATCAAAAGACTTTTGTGGTCCACTGGTTTCGCGTTACAAACGCGCAGGCATTCCGCCACCATCGCCGCCGCCAACGCGACAAGGAAGGCGGCAAAAAAGCAGAGAAAACCCACAGTTCCTCAACCGTTCGCCCTTGTTGCTTGAACGCGACGCGTCAACCGACGATTTTTTAAGTGCGCCAACATAAGTGTCGCGTGTGAACCCCCCAACCATCATCGCCGCCTCCACTACCTCCTTCTCCTCTTCCCCCAACCCGACTACAAGCGCTTTACTCGAGAGCATCTTGAACGTTGACAACATGTGATGATGCCCTAGTGCAGCCGGCCGCACACGCATACCCAACCCATCCCCTCCGGGCATCTCCATTCCACCCCCCAGAGGACGCGCAGCCCCGTCAAAGATTTCGCCCCGACGGCGGCGACTTCTTCGGCACACCACCGCGGCGGACGACATCGCCGCCGCCGCCGCCGGCCGACCCATGCATCTGGCGAGCGAGGTGAGTTCGACGACCGGCGGGCACTACGAGCGCGCCGCGGCCGCCGCCGCGACCGCAACCTCCGCCGCCACCACCATCGGCGGCCTCACCGCCGAGATGCTCGCCGAGCGCACCCTCGACAGCCTCCTCTCCGAGCACCCTGGCGAGCTGGTGCGCACCGGCAGTCCGCACGTCGTCTGCACCGTCCTGCCGCCCCACTGGCGCTCCAACAAGACGCTCCCCGTGGCGTTCAAGGTGGTCGCGCTCGGCGACGTCGGGGACGGCACACTGGTGACGGTGCGCGCTGGAAACGATGAGAACTACTGCGCCGAGCTACGCAACTGCACCGCCGTCATGAAGAACCAAGTTGCCAAATTCAACGATCTGCGCTTCGTTGGACGCAGCGGACGAGGTGCGTATAACCACCCCCCATTTCACATCTATATGCTTATTTTCAACCGCCCCATGAAAAAGGGGGTCCTGATTAATTATCCGCATTAATTAATTGATACTTAAACGAGTGATTTACCCCGCTCCGTCCGCCGTTGCGGAAAAGCGTCGCGAAAAAAGGGCGGGCGGAAAATGAAAAATTGCTTGTTGATTTCGAAATGATAATGAAGGCACGGAAGTGTGCGAGTTTACGCGCAAAAAATGCGCTGCCGGAACTCGGCAGGCTGCAAGGGTCGCGCGCTTGTCGAGAGAAGCAGGCAGGAAAAAAAACAACGCACCGCTGGAGACGGCGGCGACGACGACGTCGACGGGGCGCTGCGAACAAGTTGAACAAGGGGCGCGCGTTATGCGAGGCGGGGGCGGCGCGCGCGTAATGATGGATTATACAGCTGCGCTATTATAATGTGTTGCCAGCGTTCTTAGCGCCGGGATGAACAAACACAAAGTGTGTCGCGAGGATGATGCGGAAACAAAAAGCGGCGGAAAAAAGTGCGCGCGTAAATTCCCATTTGCGTTGCGCATTATCAAGTCAAACCCGCCGCCCCCGGGCTGACAGCGTGTTCGACACCCGGTTCGTTGTGCGCTGTGCGACTCCTCTGCATTTTGAATATTTTAATTTTCACTGAACTGTTATTGAATGACAACTTAAAAGACCTAAGATTCATATCATCCTGATAAAATGGAAATAATAGTTTGCAATTTTTTTATTTGGCTTTGTTTTTGTTTTATCCTCTTGTAGCAAATTTCTTTTCTCCAGCTTTTAAGTGCGCAACTAATAAGTAAAATTGAATCAAATGATGTTAGATATTTTCAATGATATTAAACTTTTTGAAAGTAATCTCATACAAATGCAAAAAATTTTTCGAAACTTTTTTTGGATCCTTGCAAGAATTGAACTGTTTCGGAATTTTGAACCTTAAACATTTACATTTTGCACATCACACAAACATGAGCTTAATAAATCTGAACTAAACTAACAAATAAATAATCCGAAACAACAGCCGAACCCGAAAAACAAAACAAACGAAAAACGCAGCCCTTGCTGGAAAAATACGCGCCGATTTCCAGGTAGGGGCGCTGCAATAAGGGCGCTGTCGAAAAACAAAAAAAAAAAGAGCAGCAGCATGCACCGTCTCCCCAAAAATACATAACGAGCGCGCTTAAATAATCCTTCGAGCAAACAGCAAAATATTTTATGAGTGGCCCACGCCATATTCGAATTCGAATTTTTGGATTTGCACGTACCGAAAACATCCCTCGCTATTTATCGCCGTCAATACATCAATCAGGATAATTTTTTTGCCGGACGCAACTTTAAACAAATATTTACCCGACACCTCCGACACGCATCGGCCGCCCCGTTTGCTGTCGACATGTCAATAATAATATGCACTCGCCGATGGCTACCGAATACCCTAGTAAAATAGCCGCCTCCGCCGTCGGCGCGCCGCCTCTCGGACTTCGCCCCCTTCGATCATCTAATATACTTTCATGTGATATCAATAAATCAGGGATTAATAACGCTACCGGCACGCACATAACTCACGAGATTAATGCCGCGCCCATTCGGCCGGTGCGGGGGCGGCTGGTGACTTAAATACCATCGCAGTCGAAGTGCAGCGCGACGAGCGAACAACCACAGCGAGCGTCGCGGATGTGAGGGGGCGGGGGCGCACAAGGGTTCGCCGATACCTTGTTTAATTATCCTTCGGGTCAACGCGACGTAACGTTCGGCCGCCGCCAACCGCCCCTAGGAGCTGCATGTTTGCTCTCGGCGACTCGCCCATTCTAGATTTCGATTGTAGGCTTCCGGTTGCCGAGTGAGGAATGAGAGTTGCGAAAAAGGCGCGATGTAAGCGCGTAGCGATATGGGGTGCGGGGGTGGCATGCGTTATTTACGCGAGAGCCGCGCCGCTCGTAAAGCATTGCGGCGAACCGACGAGGCGCCGTAAAATTAACTTCTTGGTTTCTTGGCTTCATTGCTTATTCACTTGGCATCCTCGCTGCTGATATCATCCAATATCATCCAGACAGTCATCGTCTGGAGTCGTGCCACAAAACGCCACCGAACAGCGCATCGATTTCGCGATAAGACAAAAACAATGGTTTGTTTGAGTTCAACAATCTCATAGTTATGAAGCGTTCGTCAACGTATGCCGCAAAAGAAGTTTTAATTAGTTTTTGAATGCCATTACGTTTAGTTTGATTGGCGCAACAGTTCCTGACGTAGACTTTAAACATTTGCTTTAAATAATAAATTTCTGTAGTTTCAATTTCTGTTTTCATTTCGCAATTTATTAATTCATTTTTGCCGTTTTCATTAATCCCTATGCAAAAACTCGGAATTTATCTGATACGAAGATAACGAATTCTACTTCAGAAGATGAAATACCCAAATTTTAAGAAACAGACCGAATTTCTCAAATTGGATACAAGCCCTCCCAAGATTTTCAAATACCATTTCAAACAAAATATACATAGACACAACATCAATCAGCATCAATTTCACCATCAAAAAATGATAAGTTTTACCAGAAAAATACTTTAAAAAAGTACTCACCATTTTTTCAGTTGTAATCCCTCTCATCCCCATTCGTTTGATTTGCGTGACTCCTGAAAATAAAAAACCAAAAATTAATAAATATCAAACATAGAACATCCAGAAATTGTGTGTGGTCCTCAGATAACATCAAAAAAGTGGGCAATTTCAAGCAATCTGCAAGACATCAGAAAACACCAGCCTCGCTGTTTCTGCCACCGAGCGCGCCGCCCCCATGCAAAAACCAAGCCGAAATGGAGTGCACATTCTTATCGGAAAATATTCATTGAATACATCTAGCGGCGTGCATGTTATAATATTGTGGCTCCTATCTGCCCCCAGCGCGAAACGCGTTTCCAACGCGCGAGTCAAGTCGACGAGATTGCAAATGGAAATATTAATGCGTTTTTTATACGCGCACCCACCCCCTCAACGGCCGCCCCCCCTATGCGCTCGGCGGCGGCGTCGTATTTTGTTTTTCTGCGGGCAGGAAAAAATGCCGGAAAAGTTTATGTACAGCGAAACGCAAACGGCAAAATGACTAACCGAAGACTATAAAGTGCATTGAGGGGGCGGCAGCGAAGACGAGCCCGCCGCGATACACTAATGCATGCCATACAATACAATTCAGTGTTTGTTTTGCGTTTTCATTTTTTTTCGTTTTCGGCGTTTGCTTTTATTACGTCCAGCGTGCGCGTGGGATATTAAAAATGAACGCGCGCGTGGCAATTACGTTTTAATTAGTGATTTACATAAAAGGACGAGCGCCAGGACAAAGATCTGGTCGGCGCGAATTGTTTCCGGTCCAGCGTATCCAATCATAGTGTTTTTCAGCCTTGGTTTCATTATATGACCCTTTTTTTCTATTTGATAGACCGTTTTTTACAGTTTGGACCATGTTAGGAGTTAATGTGTCCATTTTTGAATTGCCCCCTTAGAAATCAAATGGTCCTCTTTTGGGGCGTGGGCCCCATGTTGGGAGACACTGGTTTAGATGGTCCACAAGAATAAAACCCTGGACAACCTTTCCGCTAGTGATAATGGACCAAAGATTAGAACTTTGCTCCTTAGTGCTTTATCGCGATTTTGACCCATCAGTTTTCTGGTTTTTGGTCTGAAGTTGGACCAATTCGAAGATCAAGAGACCCCTTTTTAATAAAGTGACCTTATTTGCAGGAAAAAGCTTCACGCTGACGATAATCATGTCAACGTCGCCGCCACAGGTCGCCACCTACAATAAAGCGATCAAGGTGACCGTGGATGGACCGCGAGAACCGCGCTCCAAGACCCGCCAGACCTTCCACCACTTCCCCTTCGGACCACGCGCCTTCGCGCCCGACCCACTCACCGGCGGGCTGCCCTTCAAGCTCAGCGGTACGTATTGCTTTGCATCCATCCATTGCCTCATTAATCGACGGCGGGGGCGGCGGCGAGGTGGCCCTGCCGGGGGGGATGAGTGCAGCGAGTCGATCGTTGAGCGATTGCAATTTGTGCAATATTTGACCCTATTATTGTGCATAATCCCGCCCGGTAAGCGGATTATATTCCATTACCTCGTTGCCCTCGCTGCCTCTCATTACCTCGCCGAAAATTGCTCGCGCCTGCTTGCGCCCCCGACCGCTCCCATCCATCCAGTCGCTACGATCTGCCCCCTTCGCCGAGCCGGATCTATGCCGTTCGAGTGTCCGTTGCCATGACGACTAAAAACGGATTGTCGACGACTATCAGCGCGCACGGCTGATATGATGATGATGATGATATGCACCGGGGGGCGGCGGCGGCGATGACGACGGCGCATTCGATGGGCTGTTTTAGAACGCCGGTTAGCCGCCTACATACCACACACACCACCAACTTGCCCTTCACGTGCCGGCCGGCTGAGGTTGCTTCCGGGGGCGGTAAACAATCTGCAAACAGCATCTTCTCGGGGGGCAGGTGGTGGTGCTTTGAGGCGACGCCACCAATATCGGCGTGCGGCTGCATTGCGCACATTGCAAGCGATGCTAATTGTTTGCATTTTCGAATTAACATTGCACGCCGTCCATTGCACGCCGTCCATTGCCAGCCGCCCCCAGCGTCCGTACGGTGGACACGGCCTCTGCGTCGAAAATCCTTGGATGTCGGGCGAGCGTCTTTGTTGTACGTGCCGACCGTTTGTGTTCGGGGGCGGCAAGATATATATGCGTGTGTGTGTGGGGGAATACTTGAACGTGTTACGGGATTAATTAGCGCGCGGCGCGTCCTTGTTACCCGACGGTGGTGCGTAATACCCGCCGCCGCCGTCGAGAGTGCGCGCTCTCGGATGGCTGCGAGCGCGCCACGCACCGCGTATTAATCACTAATTACCAATTAAACTAATTACGATTGCTGCAAATATGAGCACATGCTAATTACATTGTGCCGGCGCAGGCAGCCTTGAATTTTTCCGACCGCGGCGCGCCGCCGATGAGCAGGCGGGTGGGGGCATGCCAAGGCTGGGGCGCGCCGCCCCCGCTTTTAATTAGGACGACGCGCTAACTAGCGCATTCGGCGGCGGTGACGCAGGCTTCGGCGCGTTAATTAATTTCGAATTTTGGTTTATTGCGGCATCGAAAAATACGCGGCCGCTTTCGGTCTCGTTTTGGCAGCCAACAACCGCCCCCCCGTCTCGTTCAATTCGCCGCCCGCGGGAGCATCGCACGCGCTTCGTACAGTTTTCCCTGTTAATTGCGACTCTTCATGGCAGGTGGCGCTACGGGCTATTGCAAAACGATTTCAATTAAAACGTTTTCCCGGAATGAGTTTTTGATATGCGTTTCATGTTTAGCACTTTATGTCAATTTGTCAATATGGGAATATTTGAATTTCACAGGACCCACTGTTAAAAGTGGTAATTAATTTTATAAGGACTACGAATTTCATCATCTAAACCCTCTTTTTTGATATCTTTTTGGTCCTTTACCAATTAGAACTTTTACTATGAACCTGCGTTCCAAATTGGGACCCCTGCAACTCCTACTTCTTTGCAAAAGTTAATTAGAACCATGATATAGTTTTAAAACCATTGTAAGTGACTCGGAAATGAATTGAAATTCAAGAAAATATCTAACCTTCAGAAACGACTGCCCCCATGAGGTCTCCCTAAGGTGAAACTAAAACCGTACAAGGCGAGCTAATGCAATTAATTCGCGTGCAAAAGAAATTAATTTCCGCACGTTGAGGGAAGCCCTAGTGCTGATAAATGCAAACCCCAAGACGTCCCAGTCTTCAGCGCTGAAAGATGCGCGTCCCACCCGCCCCCGACCAGAAGGTGTCAAAGCGTCTAATTGAGTTAGAACAAAGTTGCCGTGCTGCACCGGCCAACACCGAGCCGCCTGATGGAGACATTCGAGTGCAAGGCCCCGAAAATAGTTGGCCACCGTCGCCGCCGCCGCCGGCCGGAAAGGTTGCGCCGTCAGCTGCCGCCGACATATCGCATCGCATCTCTCGGACCCCACACCCACACATGGGGCGAACGCGTCCGAAAATAATAATAATATTCGACACGATGGAGAGAGCGCCGCCCTCGCCCTTCGGGGTCGCGCCTCGAATAAGACGTCGACACGTACTTCCTATTTAGCATAAGGTCACGTAGAGGCGTACGAACGGGCGGCGGGCGGCGGCGGCGGGTGCGCAGCGTTTGCCGTAACGAGCTGTAAAATTATTCATTACAGTCGTAAATGCGTAACCCCATCTTCAGTTAGATTTAGTTAAACTAATGCCCCAGATATATTCACGTCTTAAGACAACTGCCTCCCGCCATCTCCGGGCACCATCATCACCATCACACCCGCCGCCGCCGCCGCCGTCGACGACGACGACTTATCCCTCGCCGTCTTCCCCATTTCCCTAATGCATTCTCTTTCCCGTCGCAGCTCGGAAAAGAGTGAGCCGCCCCACGACATGAGCGCGCGTCGGAAGACGCATCCGTCCCGCCCGTCCCCCGGCCGCCCCCACGGGTGCTGCCCCAGCCGACTTCCTTTTACCTGGCACGCCATTAAGCACGTAATGCAAAGCGCGCACATCTGGGAATTGTACCTCCGCGAAGGTGGCGGCGGCGGCGGATGCATGTGTAAACCTTTAATGCATCATCAAGCGCAGCGCATAATTTCTTATTTAAATGACGTGGTAGACGCGACCGTCGCCCTGCCGCCCCCCGATCATGTCGGCCGATTTCGATGGGCCGAGTAATTAGCACCAGCGTAAAAAATGACGCGCAGCTATAAAGTGGCATAGTTAATGATTGCAACACAAATGTTATGAGCGTAATAAGCTGTTGTGCGATGGGGCGGCGGGTGGAGGGTGTTGTGGGGGGGCGGCTGCTGTCGTAATGCAGGCGAACACAAGGAGGCGCGCGGTGTTTTATCGCTTTTGGCGTTCTCTCCACTCCACTCCACTCCGTTCTTGAAACCCTTTAATGCCGAGGTGGCATTAGTCTTAACTCCGTTTAGTGGAAGGCGGGCGCGCGCGTACGCTGGCAGCGGCGAGCGGGTGGCGGCTGCGATGTGGGTGGGTGGGTAGAGAGGGTGAATAATCACCAGGCCAACACCTCAGAGCTTAAACCCTTGCAAAGATAAATGCCACACCGCCCCCATATTACTACACCGCCGAGCCGCCTAACACCACCGACACACAACCGCCCCCAGCCACCCACTCATTCCGCCACCTTTACTTTGCCGCTGCCACCGAGCCCACCGCCGCCACCGCACCGCATCGCACCGCCACCGCGCGCGCAAAACGCGCGCCCTCATTATTTCAACTTTGAGGGTATCTCTTCTTACACGTTGCACGCGTACACACGCACGCTGTCGTGTGGAGGCGGCTGCAGCCCCTTAGACACTTTGAGACACTTTGCGCGCCTTAATTAAATATTTTCGCTCGCTGAGATGGTTGCCACAACAGCCTCCGAGGCAGCCACCCCCCACCAACTCTCGCCCCCACCCATTTTTACCGAAGAGAGTATTTATCTCGGTGTGTATTGATTTACGCGGGCCGTGGGGGGCGGCAAATAACCGAAATATTTTACGCACGACGAATACATCATAAATTGGTAATTGATTTTTCGATCTCGCCCGCCCCCAGCCATGGGCCGATCGCGGCGAAGGGGGAGCATCCTTAGAAATCCTCAAAATTAAAGAAATACATTCGTCTCGGGCGCGCAGCCACTTGTGCCAAATCCCTGGCATTGTTAACATGAAGTGGCTTAACGAAGTTTTTCCTCCCCGCCTAAAACGAAACGAGCGCCGGCAACGCGATCCTAACGAAGTTTTTTGCCACCCCCCATCTCTTACCCCTCGCCCGCCCACCCGACGTCTTGGTATCTCCTGCTTGGGCCTCCTCGGCACTTTTTTGACGGCTCCTTGTCCGTTCGTTCGGCATCAGCAGTAGCCGACCAAAAAAACTGAGATGTTGGGGATGTTGGCGGGTGATGTTAGGGATGTTTTTTACGCCGCCCCCTTCATTCCTCCGGCGGAGACACAAACGATGCTGACAACCGAGTGCGACTTATCTTTAAGGGCTACTTTAATTGCGCGAGAATCGCACTGCATTTTCGACATCCGCCGCCGCCGTCGTATCCTCAGCGCGGAGGAGCGTCACGCGTTTTAAATTGCCCTATTTACTTTCGGTTTACATCCTGCGTAGGCCCCAGCGCTCGTCGTTCATTTTTCCTCGCGCTGCGCGCCTTCTTTTTCCGCCGCCGCCACCCCCGACGCTCGCAATGATCCCACCCTTTATCCCGGCCGTATTAGAACGTACAATGTGACAACAAGATTCATCCCCCTTAAATGCTCATCATCAATATACAATGGTCTCAATAATTAATCAAGGACCTGCACGTGGACGCGGAGGGTGCCGGAAGAGAGAGGCCCAAAGAGGTCGCGTCGGGGGCGGCGGAAAGAAACGGGGATGATTATGCGAAATTCGCGCGAACGTCGTGATGATAAAATTCGAAATTGTCGCTGGCATTCATAATGAACGACTGAAGGACTTATAATATTATCTTGCGCAAACAGACGGTGTTTATTTTGAATGATCCTGAGCAGCCCAAGACGATCGGGTGCATTTAGCTGCTATTTACGGGTTTCAAGAGGACTTAGGGACTTCGATAATAACCCTCGCATAATCCCATCTTTCCCCGAAAACAATTTGCAGGATATCGGCATTTGCATGGTGGGGGCGGGCATTTGTAAATCGCATAATGACATGATGTGGGAACCGAAATGTCGATAAATCCTATCAAAGGCAACAGTTTGTCCGCAATGCGAACAAAGCCGGGTAGAAAAATGCGGGGGCGGGATAAGAAGGCTCGACGACTGGAAGCGAGTGACAAAAAGCAGACGTTAAGAATCCTGCGAATGCATTTGCAGAGGATGCAAGCGGACAAACAAAACGCTCGGAGTTGCGCTCGTTTGTGTTGAAATTGCGGAAACGTTTCGTCGGTGGCGGCGGTGGAAGCGGCGGCGGCGGCGGTGACGTTGGGTATGGTGGTGGTAAACATTTCGTCGTCGTCGTCGTCGGCGGCGTCGTCGCGCGGCATTTCATATCCCCGCATTGTTTCTCGTAAGTGTGTCTCGAGGTCTTTGATATTTGCCAGGAGCGTGCCAACCGCCTGCGTATGGATCTTGATGGTAAAGGTCCTTGCGGCGCGCCAATGAGGTTTGAGGCAGCCCCTCCCGACCAATGGGATGTCTTAGAGTGAACCCTTTCGCTCGCACCTGATCCTGGCGCTCGCGCTGAATAATCGCCTGACTTACTGCAATATCATGCACGGCTCGCGTACAAGTTTGCTTCAACAAGCAGCCGCCACCGCCGCCACTGCCACCGCCACGGCGACCACCACCACTACGGCCGCCGCCGCCACCACTGTCACGCACGCTCGCATGGCGCGCTCCTTGTTCGAACGATGGCGGTCAATGGGCGCGCTCCTTATATGACGGCCGGATCGCAACCGCCGCCGCCGTCTTCGCCGCACACGAAAGAAGATGTGTGCGACCGTTATTGATTTCTATCTTTTTTCGTCTCATTTCAGGTATTGCCCATCATCTGGCCGGTCTGCCGGGCCACCACGCCGACTGGGCGATGCTGGGGGCGCGACACCCGTATCCTGGAGGCCCTTTCGTCCCACACCACCATCCACACTTCCCGCCGCACATGTTCGCCGCCCTCGACCGCCCGATTAACACGTCGCCGCGGATAGCCAACGGTACGTCGCCCACACATCTTCACCGACTCCACGCTGATACTAATCATGCTTTTGGCCTTGCAGAACCCAGCTCGACGTCGCTCGGCCCCATATCAATCAACTGCAGCACGGCGCACAGCACCACCTCGCCGAAGTCGTCGCCCACGCAGGTCGGCCTCCTCACGACGGCGCCGCTCTCGCCCGCCGAGGACGACATCTCGGTGACGGCGTCGCCGACGCCCTCGCCGCAGCCGCCGCCCGCCTTCCCCGGCGTCGCGCCGCCGCTGCCCAACAACCACCTCTTCAACAACGCGCTCGCGGCGAGCCTCTTCCTCAACGCGCCGCTCCTGCCGCCGCCCGGCCAGTGGCTCTACTCGCACTTCTACCCGCAGGAGCTCTCCACGTGGATGAACCTGCGGCATCCGCTGGCGCGCGCCGCCGCCTCCTCGCCGCAGAACCCGGACAGCTCCGGCAACATGGAGCTCGACGTCGACGACTCGGCCAGCACCGGCCAGCGCGACGACGACGCCAAGCACGAGGAGCGTCCACCGCTGGAGAAGCGCCCCGAAGGGCCTCCTCCGCCACCACCTCTGCCGCCGGCGTCCACCGCCGCCGACAGCGGTGCAACGCTGGCGCGCCGCGCCAAAGAGGAGGGCGTCAATCTATCCATCCATCGCCATCGGAAGGCGCCGCTGACCCTTATCAAGCACAAGGAGGAGGTGACCTCCTCCGAGAAGAATTCGCGCGCGAACAATGGCAGGCAGGTGGACGTGTGGCGGCCCTACTAGGGCCGGCTGCCGCCCATCATCGCATGGCGGCAGCGGCGAAATTGATCGTCGTCGATCTGTCACCATGGCAAGAAGGTGATTTATGGGGGCGGCATTGAATGCCGCCCAAGAAGAAACCTGCCAGCGAGTGAAACCCAAGCAAGAACATGTTCACGCACCGTTCGTTCACACCGTCCTCTTCCATTCGTTCTTTAATGACGTTTCATTGTCAATAAATTACTTTTAGCAGTGTACATTCGAGAAATCATATGATGTAATTATGCCAATTGATGTGCGTTACTTTTCGCGGACTGCAGACAAATTGTTGAGAGTTGCAAAACGAAGGCATCCTAAACGATATCTAATCACATTACTTAAATTATAATTATAATTATA
This sequence comes from Aleochara sp. GC000083, assembly GCA_030264555.1. Classification (NCBI taxonomy): domain Eukaryota; kingdom Metazoa; phylum Arthropoda; class Insecta; order Coleoptera; family Staphylinidae; genus Aleochara; species Aleochara sp. GC000083. The sequence continues at coordinate 28,806 of JARJDZ010000145.1, forward strand.
GATGTATGTATAATAGATGTTATGATTATAATTATAATTCTAGATTTACTACCCTACTTACGATGGCTGTTCTTCGGTATTTCTACTTGTAAATCTTAACTCTTTCAACTTCACATTGAAATACGTGTCAAATCAATTTTATCAGGGGGCAACGCAAGAAGACGCAAAAACACTCGCCAAAACTAACGCCAAGCTAGCGGAGGCGACGCGAAATCCACCTTACATTGTTGTACTTGTACATATTATAAATATAAAGTTAATATAACTATTACGATTGGGAGTTAATTATACTTCGACCCATCATTTCCGCATAATGAACGACTGCGATTTGGGGGGAAGAATGCGCCAATTAAGACCGCATAAAGAATCATCAAGCTTTTTCCGACGCCCCCGCAGACGATGGCCATAATCAGCGATTATCGTCGCGGTGGTCCATTGCCAGCCGCCCCCGGCCCGGCGCAACCATAACCATAACCATAAAGAAGAACACCGGCCTAATGTGTTCGCCTGGATCGTTTTGTCGAACATCGATCCGACATCCGGGGCAATTGCAGTTGAACCTGACCATGAGCGCGCACTTAGTGTCATCGTAAAGCATACGGTGCGACGGACGTGCCGCCGCCCCCACGCGAAGCCCTCGCAATCCCTCATCGAGTCGCCAAGAAGATACTTGGGGTTCGCACCCCAAAGGTCCAAAATCTTGACCGGCTTGCTTAGAGCTGCTACTTAACCCTGGCCCATTTAGGGCTTCCCTGCTCGGTTACCAAACAGTAATTAGTTGTTGAGAAAAACGACGCGAGCGGCAGAGAGTCTATTAATGTTTTGTGCAAGGAGCATTGTCGAGAATGGAATGCGCCCACCCTTGCAAGGATCCTCATTAATTTCGACCAGGTTTGACGCTCCCGTGAATCTTACACCGTATCACCGGGACAACTCCCTCGAATTGGGCGCCGGCTGTCATGCGTATAACAGGTGGTGGCGCAGAAGGGAAGTAGAAAAAAAACGTGAAGTGGCTGTGATTTATTTCGAATGAGGGCCTTTGTGGATCGCCCGGTGGCGGCTCGCGTCGCGTAGGTGTATGAAGAGATCCCATCCTGTGACGGTTGTTGCTATGACCCTGCCTTCTGAGACGTGAATTTCGTTCCGATGTTCACGCTCGCTGAGCATAAATATGGCCCGACCTCGCAGCCCCCAAAACGTGATTACAGGTGACATCCACCCCCGTCGCGCCCGCCAGGACGAGGGATGGGCGCCCTTCTGCGCCGACCCATCATCCGGCATCTTGTTGTTGGCAATTTACAATCCAATTCCGGCGATTTAATTGAATGCGCGACGCCGCCGAAGCGCTGCCAATTAGCAAATGTGCGATTAGACAAAGGGCACTCACACATCGCCGCAAAGGGGGTGGCTTCTTCCGAAACCCGAAATATCATTATGGCAAATTCGGCGCGCGTTCTGCGGAACGAGGGCGCGCCTCCGCAATTCTTATCCTGGTTCGTTTCTTACCGGAAGCCGACTTCGCCGGAGCATTTGTTACGGCTGTCCTCCAATTTCCTCTCGGGCGCTCCCAAACCACCCTCCAGATAGGACAGTTAGTTGAATGATATCTTGGTATTCAATACCAGCAGCGCGATGCTCGTCGCGCATTAAACGTCCCATCGTATGCGAGATTGCTTCGAGGGCGCTCCGAGCGTGGGGTGGTTGGGTGGTTCGGCTGGATTCGTTGGCATCTCGTGAAATTTAAATGCAGATATATTTTTAAATTCGTTAATGGTCCGTGCGGCTTGCTATCAGCGCGACGCTGTGTTTTGATTGCCTTCTCGAGCGCCCGCGACGACGGAGTCTAAGTGGGAAGCTGAAGTACGACATAAACATCCCCTCGACATTTTTTTCCTGCAAGCTCGACTTGCCCCCGAAGACAAACACATGGACAATGTCGGGCATCCACAACCCAAGACAGGGCACATCAATTATGAACAAGAAAATGGGAATAGTAATGAAATCAAGAAATGGATCAAAGTTATCCCGGATATTGATATCCCTGTGGTGGGGGGTTGGATGTACTTAAGAGCTCGGCGTTTCTCATTTGAATGGATCACAGCTGGATGGGCCGAGGTGAGCCAGGAAATTGATGAAAAGTCAAATGAGACACACATGTGTGCGCAAATCTAATTTGGTTATTTCCCCAATAGTTCCGTTCTGGGGATGGTGGCGGCGGAGGCGGCCGGTTCATTTGTTAGAATTACGACGGCCGCATGCACGAGGGGCGGTGGTGGCGGCGAAGGGCACGACGACACGGTAAGGAAGCCACTGGAGCATCGAGCGAACACAAGACGGAATTGTACAATCAACCGGAGGAATGCCGCCGCCGAAGGAAGTCGTCCGTGCCGGTCGTAGCGTTCAATACACGCCCAGCGGCCTTAAGCTAACGAAGCGAGGCATCGAAACACATTCCGCCAATGTGGGGGTGGCGGCTGGAGGTGGCGGCGGGTGGGTTTCGGTGCGCCTCTCCGCAAACGCGAATAATTTGCGACCGATGTCTTCTCACATCAGTGGGGCGGCGGGTTTTGACGAGAATCGAGAGGGACACGTAATTCGCACTAACGCTAATTAGATCCAAGAGTGAGACGTCCTCCCATCGGGCAGCGCCGCCGAGCGCCACCGGAAGGCCCTCACGGAATTTGCGTTCAATTCCGGCGTTGTTCGAGCGCAATTCGAGTGAAGTATATACGACGATTGGTCCATTGACCGTCTCGGCGATGGTGGCCACCCCCGCATCAGCCACCAGCGAAGAGATACCATCCCCCAGCCCCGGCGGATGAGAGCGCGCCCGGCGCAACCCCAAACTCAAAATTAATGATGGCTTTTATTGAAACTTCAATTTCTTGATTAGCACGAACAGCACGGAGGCCTGCGTCGGTCGTGGGGGCAGGCCTGGATGCATGCGGACCGGGCGCACAATGCCGGAAGGACCCTCGGCCGTTGCGGGCGAGGGCGGCGTGCAAATGGTTCGAGGGGGGCGGAAATGTCCGTCGAAGAAAATTCCCAATCTTGGTCGGACGCAGAATCATCGACGTGAACAAATTGCACGGCCGGCAAAGGCTTGCGCAAAAAACGAAGTCTGCCAACGGGCAAAGCGACACTCATACGTTTCCAGGACGGCAGGCAACGGCGGCGGCATTGGAGGCGGCGGGTGCGTTTTTCCTTATTACAACGACGCCGTGTGCGGTGTGCGAGTGTATGCGTGCGGCACATGTGGAACCAGCAAAACGTGTCGGAACAGACACAGTTGGCAAGGTAATCTAATAACCTCCACCGAGCTCCCCCATTTTCCGATATACATACCCGACCATCCCGACCCTTATTGATTTAATAAAGGCATAATAGCGCAATTGAGACTTAAGCAATTTCGCGCACACCAGCCAGCGCCAAAAATTTATTTTCGATTCACCACACTCTGCGCCGACCGACGCGTCGTGCATGCTGCTGCACCAGCGAATTTAATTAGTGCGCGCCACCGCCGCCGCCACCTTCTTCGCCACCCTTTGACGCAACGGAGAGGGCGGGCGAAAAGAAATAAGCGGCCGCGCAAAAAATACCGCCCGCTTTCGGGACCATTTCCCAAACGCATTACGCAAACACTTAAAATAATTGTTATTTGCTACTAATATCTTCGCCATTCTTCAACGTAGCTGCCATTTGTCTCGGAGGTGGTGGCGCAGTGGAGCGGAAGGGGTGCCGCCCGTCCCGTGGAGCATAACGGAGCGCCCGAAATCCCTTTTTGCCATCGCGTCTAACCCTTTATCGGCGGCGGCGAAAAATCCCGCGAAAAGAATGCGAGGACAATTAAACAAATGACTGCCGAACGCCGTGCGTCGAGGGTCCCGGCGTGCACATTGCGACGCGTATGCCGCCCCCGAAGAGATTTAGGAGATTTGCGCAAGATTTAGGCGACGCGCGGAGGGAAAAAATTAATCGCAAAGTGACGCAAACGTCCTTAGCGCCTTGTGTCGAGCGGGCGAAACGATTAGGCACAATTAAGAAAAATTGAAGGGCGTAAATGAAACGGAGGACAAAGGGGCAGCGCGCGCGCGAAATAAAAGTGGCAAATTGGGAGAAAAAATCATAGTAGCAATTGCCTAAAGTGCCCGGGGGCCGAACGACTTGCTCTTATCACCATCGTCATCGTAAGATAACGAACGGCCGGTGGCATATCCATTAGGAGATTGCATTTCGGGCACGAAACAAAACACGAGGACATCAAGCGCCGGCGAGCGCCCGCCGCCAGGATCGTTCATTATTTTCTTTGTCCTCGGACGCTACAAATTCGTAATCAATTCAGTGATTAACATGATCAGCTGAAAGGCGCGCGCCTCCATCAGCAGCATCCACTACTATGTAAAACGATATTAATTTGCATACTACGCTTCGCGACTACCTTGCAGAAAGCTCCAAGGGCCGGCAGCCTTTGAGAGCAACCTTTCAGCGGCGTCGTCGGCGGCAAGAAGCAGGCATGCCAGCGAGTAAATCCAAGCACGAAAAGGTCTCTCCTTTCATATACTATCCGACGAGAGGTGTATGCATATTCGCCGCCTCCCTACATGCCGGCACAAGAAAGCAAACGTCAGTGAGTTCCGCTGCTCGTACCTTCAGCACCTTCCGTCGCTGGGTGAGCCGAGCGGGGGGCGGCGGTGGGCGGCGGGGTTTGGTAAATGCTTCGAGAGAAAGCCGGGCTGAAAGCCTGCGCTGTTAATTAATAATTACTGACAAGTTGCTCCTGCCTTTTACTTAATGCAGCCCCGTGCGCCATCCTTCCAGCAGCCGCCGCCGCCGACGTGCAGCTATCAGCGCGTTTCCAATACGTCGAAGTCGCAGCCTCCGGAGTGCGCTGGGGGTTCGATTGCTGGCGTTCGGTCGGCGTAATAAGGCGGCGGCGTAATAAAATGGCCGGCTGCGACTTCTTTGCCGAGCGCGGGGCAAATTGGCCGAAACGAGGCGGCCGAAGTAGCCGCCCCACGACGTGGCGCGGCGGAGAGACACTCGACTCTATTTGAGTTCACCCTGGAGTATTATCAAACTGACCGTGCGATCGGGTCGTAAAAGTTATAGATGGACGTCGGAGATAATCTGCTGTTATAGCTTGTCTACTAGATTTGCTTGGTCGTCGCTCGCAAACACACTCACACACACATACACACAGGGAGCTGTGTGGGGCACACGCATGCCGCCCCCGCAACGCTCAACGACCCATACATCGCGTGCAGATGATGGCATTGCAGCGGCCAGAAGCACCAGCAGCGCGCGTTCCGGAACGAAATTGCTCGAGTAATCTCGTTGCGAAAGCAATTTATCGGATTAAAGATAGCCCACTTGACTATTATATTTATAGTCTTCGATAAGTAAGCGTTTAAGTTTTGACGTATTGCGCCCCCCCGAAGCCGGACGTGGGCAGCGCGCAAGGCGAAACATATAAATACGTTCGCGCGTCCGAGGATGATTTACGGCCAATTCGCGATTTTTTCGGGCGGGCAATCAAGAGATTGAAGAAACGCCCGCCGCCAGCGGCAAAAAAGTTGCGGGAAAAATGCGCCGAGCATCTGATGGGAAATTCGGACGCTTCCTTTACGTCGTCAGCATGTGTCGATCCGTTCGTTCGTTCGACGCGCCCGCCGCCGGTACGGATGAAGAACTCAAAGTGTTGAAGTGCTGAAAATTGCAAATTCACTTCTCTTGTCCGGTGAAAGCCGCCCGCCTCGCCGCCCACCACCCCCGGCCGATCTACCCAAGCCGTCGCCGGCACTCCCGCGGCAAGGATCGCCACCCCCGCCGCTCGCTCGCCGAAAATACGAAATGTACATCGCCGTATCGTTGAATTTTAAAGTGAAACTTTTCCGGACCCACCCTCGCTCGCGTCGCCCATGCATCGGCTGCGTTCGAGCATTCGTTTTTCGTCGAGCCGATTTGCCTTCTTGTCCAGCCGGCCATCTCGCCGTTGACGGTCTAAGGCTTTTCTCATTCGCCGCCACCGCTGCCGTCGACGTTCGCCCGACGTGTGTGAATCTCTCATACGTATTGCAAATCCCATTAGTCACCCTCGCAGAAAGCATTAGCCGACATTGGCCGTCGCCGCCGCCTCCACCGTCGTCTCGCAGTGCAGCATAATGGACGTGCGGCGCATCTGTGCGCGCCGCACCAAGTTCGTCGGCGGAGGCCATCAGCGCGGATCAAGCGATCGCAGATTGTGTTCGCCGCCTTCGCCGGCCCCGAGCTGCTGGTCGCCGGCGGCGGCCGAAGTCATCGCGCGCGCACCAGCGATAGCGCCATTAAAATAAATTCCGCATTATTAAAACAATGTCCGCACGAAATGGGTCCCAGCGTGTGCGGAGGGAGCGGCGAGCCGTGGGTCGCGGCCGGCCGGAAATAGATGATAGTTGGATTCGTAGGTGTGAGGGGATTCCACCCCCGAGCGAGTCTTTCAAAGGCCCGGCCCGAATATGCGCCCGGGACGCTTCAAGGCTGAGGATAATTAATTAATCTCATCAAGTCACTTCATATCCCTTCCTGAGGATGAATTAATTATGAGAACGTCGAACATTCCTCATGCCCAGCCGCCGCCGCCTCTCTCTTCGGCGCTTCGCTCGTATCGCATATTTGCGAATTTCCATATCGGCGGCGCCGCGAAGATTTTTATTGCATTCCTCCGTCCACCATGTTTGTCCATTCGGGGCGCATCGCGGCCGCCACCGCCGCCGCCGTCGGCAAGAAACAAATTTAATTTTTCACTCGGTGCACACCGCTCGCGCTGCGCTGCGACTTTGACTGTTATCGTTGTTTGTGATTTCTGCGCTCTGCGGCTTTCGCAAACAAAAGAAGTAATTGCGATGAGCGCGGTGCGGGGGCGGCGGCGGTGGCGGAAGGCGCAGAACGCCGGCTTCCGTTCTTGTTTGCGCTCGGCGTGTGTGCAGGCGCGGCTGCCTAACGGGGCGCATTTTACGAAAGATAAAGCAGAAACAGCGGCGTGCAAGGAGGCCGCCTTGCTTCCGGCCGCCGCCATTCTTCGGCGGGCGCGTTGTTGACAAAGTGCACGCGCAAGCCGGCGCAAAAAAACGTCGCGCCTAATAAAATTTCGCCTCGGAAGTGCCCCCGCATTTCGGCGCACATATGCGAGCAAACTCCGCGATGATATACGTTTGAGGGGAGATCATAAGAAGAAGATCATCTCCATAATGTCCTCGATGTACTTGCATAACGACTTGTCGACTAAATTCACTAACAGTAACGAGGGGAAAAACAACCAGAAGTGAAGTCTGAATTTGCAAATTGAGAGATGAATTATCAAATTCTAAATTTCCCTTCCACATGACATACTGAACCGGAAATACATATCAAAAACAGAATTTAGATAACTCCTATCAAGAGAATAACTTTTCTCCCAAAATATTTTTCAAAATTACCGAAGATTTTCCTTTCCTTAAATTGATACCCACCAAAATTGGTAACATTTTATTCCCAAGGGAGGGAAACTCTACTTGAAATTGCCTCTATTTTGTACCGATCGAACATTTTTAATAGCGCAAACTCCAAAGAAATGCAAATGACACTTACCATTAGGTGAAGTCTTGTCGTCGATCAAATCCACAATCTGAAAAAGAAGAAAGAAAATAATGAATAACTTGTAATAATAAAATTTTTTTTTTAAATGTTGATTAGTTTTGAGACTCATAATGCAACAAATGAAAATTGCCATCCATTTCGGACGAAGGGGATGAACAAAGTAAAACTCATCGAGCTGAGTATCCCTTATATTTGAATTCCTCCTCGAGCCATCTATACATGAAATTTTCGCGGCCATCATAGGGCCAAACATCAAGCAAGCAGCGGGCACGCGGCCCAAGGGTTGGCCGTTCGGATATTTGCATTAATTACTCAAAGGCTCTCGTCGTGTGCGGGCGCTCCCACGCTGCCGCCGCCACCACCACCGCACACTTTTCCGCCAAGGCGATGGCGAAGTTAAAGGAGCGGATTTATTGGATTTGATATAAAAGCCTCGCGAAGCCAGCGGCACGCGACCACCACCGATGCAACGCAGCAGCTCCATTGCCGCCCCCGTCCGACCGAAATACACGCCGCTGCGCGAAGGGAAGATGCGAGCTCGCGGAATGCGCTTTTAATTACGGCGCGCGCGCGCCCACTTCATAATTGATATTAAAAACTAATTCCTCAACTCGCAGCTAATATCGGTAAGTGAGAGCCGGCGGCGGCGGGCGAACATGGGGGGCGGCTGCCAGGGCAATGAATAATTTCATTTCGCCTCGGCTTTCTTTGTGCCCCGTCGTTCGCGTAACTTGTGCGTAAGTAGCCCGCGTTGGCTGACCCTTTATTGGCAGCGCTCGAAGAGGGTGGAGAGCCGTGGGTGGCTTGGGAGGGTGTGGGGAAGCGCACCAAAAACGTATGTATATCAGCCCGAAATGACCGGCACTTCATCTTATTGATGACCCTTATCTACTAAATCAACAAGAAAATTGCCAGAAGCACACGCGCACCGACACGCATACGACGACGAGGGGGCGGCTGAGGCACGAGCAAATTTCGATTACAAACGAGGGACGACAATGGAAGTTCATATTCACGTTGCACCCATCCATCCATCCATCCATCTATCAGCGGCGCGCTTTCACAACGGATTCGTGCCATACGGGGCGGGCGCATACCTTGATTGCATCCCCCGTTCAAGATTGATTAACGCCGATCCGAGGAGTCATCGGTCTTCATTTCGTCCTCCTAGACGACCTTGGTCGATGGTCGCTAGATATTTACCGGATATTCGCATCATAAGATCACGCGGACGAGTTTTCAAGTATGGGTCAATTTTGGACCCTTTAGAAACTAGTTTTGAACTTTCAAGAAAGTTTTGACCTTTCAATTTGGACAAGGTTCTAAGGTTTTATGACCTCAGGATCTAAACGAAAACTTGACCTATGAGTTTAACTACTGAAGACGACAGCACCAAATTCTGAACTTGAACCAAATCCTGTATACAACTTTTGGTATTTGCATGATCTAAACATCAATTTTCTATCGTATGAAATTTGGGACCAATTTGGGACATCAAAAAAAAATCTTCAACACGCCAGTAGAGCCCCGGTGGGACAATGATTCGTTAAGACTCGTTAGGCCCATTCAAGACGCCCATCCACCCTGAATTGTTCTTCATTTGCTGGGACAATTACAATTAAAGCCTTTCTTTCATTGTTCACTGCCGCCTCTTTCAGCCGCGCGCGCGTGGAGGCGGCGCGAATTTCCCCAAGCGTCAAATCTATCGACAGCGCACATTAGAGCATGCTAAACGTTCCGACTGCTAATTGTTGTTGTATTCCATCAGTCACTAATCAGTTTTAGACAATTTCGGGCGCTCGGCGCGCGTAATTGCTCGACGCGATGCATGCATATTTGAACTGCGTTGGCGGCATGCGGACTGACGGCATTGATTGAATTGTAACATCATCGCTCACGCGCGAATAAAGTGTTCGGCGGCGAGCGCCGCCGCCGCCCCCGCATCCCCACACACACACACACGCGCGCGCGCCATTTACTATTTATTATCTAATCATGTCGGCGACGTAGTAGATAACATCGAAATTCCATGTACATTAGGATAATTAGCGCTAACATGCTGTACAGCGTTGTTTCATTAAAATGCGCAGCGGCGCGCGCGAATTCCGAGATGCGAAAACGCCGGCCGCAATCGACACTCGGCCGCCCCCCCGCATGTGTCGCAATGGTCGTCGGCTAAGGCCGGCGCTGCGCTAAACATGGCATATGACCGAAATATTTCTAATTGCATCCCGTCCCGTCGGCGTGACCTGCCGCCGCCCCCGTTGTGGACAATCGTCCCCTCATTGGCCAAATCGCCGCGTAATCACGTTTCAATCTTGCGCCATTGAAGCCGGAATCGCCAGCTTCCGGCCGAAACTCGCAACTGCAACTATTATTATCAATCGGCGAGAGCGATGCGAGGCATTTTGCGCGCCGATAAAAACATTTGCGTGTCAGCATCGCGGAAACAATCGCAACTATGTCTCGGAGGCAATTCCCGATTGGTGCGGGGGTGGTTGAGTTGGGGGGTCGGCGATTTCTTTTTTAAATTAAACGCGGCCCGCTCGGAGCGTGCATTCGCAAGGATTTGAAACGTCCTCGAAATTGAAATTGTATGATCGTACGGATGCGCTGTATGCAAAGCGAGCTGCTTTTCGTTTGATCCCGCCGGCGGCTGGCGGCTGGGCGCACATAGCTGGAACGCGGCCCTACTTTAAAATCGCAATCTTAATTCAAAATCGATTGGCCCATTTGGCCTGCACGGCCCTCGCCGGCAAAGGCCGCGTCTTCGGTTGCGTTTCATTCATTCGACCAGCCCATGACCATCCCGGGGCCCCGAAGAGTTCCGCATTCAAATCGAATGGAATGGCAGAAAGTGCGTTTGATCTTTGGGATTCCTCGTCCGCCCACGCTTGCATGCATTTTTTCTAGCCCTCCACTTCAACTGATTGCCAATCCGCATAGATTAGACGATCAATTAGACATATTTTTCGGGATCACGCGACGTAAAGTGTGCGAAAATATGACGCAATCGCGCGCTTTTTCTTGGGCGCGCGCGAGGAAGGCGGTTAAAGAAGACGGCAGGCAGCCGGAAATAAAACCCCCCGGCGGCTGGGCGAATTGTGAAAAATAGGGTATTTATATTGTGTGTTATTCCTGTTAGCCCTGCTGCACGCAGCTGTCGCTGCAGCCCAGCTGTTGCCGACATGCCGTTTCACGAAACTGTTAAGGCGCCTCCAATGCCGCCGCCGCCACTGCCGCCGACACGGCCGCCGCCACCCCACCAGGCTTATTCGCACATTTTCGCACACAATATCTCCGCCGGCACCATGAACGACTTATACGGTGAACCGAAATATATACCGTCTAATACTGGCTCCACTTGGGGATGGGGACAAAAAATGAAGTCAGAAGACTTGTTGAAAGAATGGTTCCAGGTTAATCGCAAAATAAACAATGCAAAACTTTGCAGGGCCTGTCAAATTATTACCAGACCTCGTCGATCATTTAGGGGAGGGTTTTAATCAGCTACCAATTCAAATGTGTTTCAATGACCTCACACAATGAAAAAAATTAAAATAAAATTGTCTTAAAACTTTTAAAGATAACATGAAAACTATGAGAATTAAAAAATTGAAAAAAATCATGGATAATAGGAAAATTCTAAATTGATTCACAGATATTTTAAGGAGTTCAAATATTTGGAACATAGAAAAGTGCAAAATTATACTTTAAAATTTTGTAAAAATTCTTAAAATTATTGTAAAACTTTTAAGGACAACAGAGATAAGAAATTGAGAAATGTAAACTTTCTTGATACAGCCCTAAAATGTCAGGGATAGTAAAAAATCAAATTTTGAAGAATATTTGAAAACACTAAGCAAAAAACGCAAATTCATGAAATATCCTTTTAAAGTTAACTGAAAAGAACAAAGTGAAATGACTAAAATTTGGAAGAAAAACAAACAAAACCCAAGTCAAACCAAACTCATAATTTTGCCTCGGAAAATAATTGAATCAATTTAAAACATTTCCTCGCTGGCCGTTAGCGACCATATCGGTGGTGGTGGCGGTGAAGGCGGCGGCGGTGGCGGCGGCGGCAACGACGCTACCACTGAACCAAGTCGAGGCGCCCCACGGCCTCGTATAAATAACAAGGATAACAAACAAGGCGGAATACAATTATACGTTGGTCGGAATGCTGGGAATTCTTAACGCGCTCATTCTGTCGCCTTAATTAAAAACTACCCCCTCTGCGTGCGGATGCTCGGTTGCTTCGTTCGTTGTTCCGCCGCCGCCGCAGCAAGCAACCAAACCCCCGATAGTTTCGCTCACTTACACGCATACGCAACCGGGCGCACTCCGACGGCGGCGGCGGCGGCGGCGGTGGTGACGACGACCACCGAAGGAAAGTGATGCCAGGCCGAAACAATCCCCGCTTGATTTTCGAAACGCAACCGACATTCACTAGTACGGTTGACCGAATGCTCATTCTGGGCGGCCGAGGCGGTTAGACGGCTGCGGTAGCTTAGCGCCGACATATGCAAACTACACAACTCGGGGGGGGCGGCCGCCCACGCATCGGCGCCGAACTTTCCAATAAGCGAGATGAGGAAAAACTTTCGCCGGACGTTTTAATTCGAGCTTATTTATGGCGGCGGCGAAGACGCCCTCGCGCAGACAATCACTAATTAGTTCGTCGGCACGCGTAAACAACGCACCCCACACCGCGTGCGGGGGGGCGGCGGCGAGACATTGACATGTTTCTCAACGACTCCGGAAATATCGCGATGCAAATGCCTCATTATCGTAATCCTGCAATTGCAATAAATTTCATTTCGCCTTCGGCGAGCAATGAATTTTACCCTGCGCGTTTTCGCACACGCATCCGGCGAAATTGCGCGCAATAAAATAAAATTGAAGTGATAGTGGATGGGCGCGAAAGGTCCGACCGCCCCCCGTACACATGTACGGGCTTTGAGCGCTGTCTGCGGGGATGTTAAATGAAGAAATCATGTAAAGCCAAAAAACACATGTATATGCAAATTAAGCGCGCGCGAAGGGGCGTCGTTGCTGAGAGTAGGGGGCGGCAGGATGGCGATGTTGTTCGCACATAAATGCAACGAATTGCACATTCGGGCGTCTTAAAAATAAATAAAGCGGCCGCCTGCCGCACACGTTCGGACGCGCGCACTGATGCGTTGATGGCGGTGGCGGCGGAGGTGGAGGCGGTGGCGAATGCGACAAGCCGCTCCAATTTCCGATGCGCCCCGTGTGCATGAACTCGCCTGGCGTAATGGGGTAGTTATTTAGTCTTCATCGAGCGCGCCACCCCTCGCCGACGCAAGGTGCGACTAAGTGAAGTCGAAGCGATGCGGGGGCGGCGCGGAGGGCGAAAAAAAGCGGCGCGCATCAGAACGAATGGGGATTGTAATTTAGAGGGATGTCGGAATTAAGGCTGGTTTATAGGTAAACCAGCGCGTGCTTCGGTGCGTTCGGCTCGGCCGAGTCTTTAGCGGATGTCGGCGGCCGCCGGCGGGATTGTGGGGGCGGCGGAAGCGGCGTTGTTTTCTTAGCGCTGCAAGGTATACGCGCGTAGGTGCAGCCCTTCCATTTCCGGCTTAATGCGAGTCTATCGAGTGGGTGTAAGTAGCTTGTAGGGCTTTGCGAGCTTAAATATCAAGTCAATAAATAGAAAAAATCCCGAGGTTGGGGGGCGGCGAGGTTTTGCTGGCTGGGGGGCACAATTGGCAAACACTTACGTCGAGACGGCGCGCGCTCACGTTAGTTTCGGCTTTAATACGAGGTCGTAAAAAAATTGCGACAAGGAAACAAAAGAGGGGGCGGCCGCTGAGGTGGATGTTTGCAACCAGCTTGGTATAAAACGCGGGGGAGTAAACGAGCAAGTGAAGTGAAGTCAAAAATGAAGAAGGAATTCAATATACGCATGCATATGCCATCCGCGGATTCGCATATCGCGTGCCGCCGTAAAACCGGTTTTTATGATGCAACGAGGGGCGGCTGATTTCGAGCGCGCGGGGGTGGGCGTCGCAAGAATTTTAATACATGTGTTATATTATTTTGAGGTCCGCAACTAACGGCGTAATACAGCGCCACCGCCGCCCCCCCTTGGATGGCTGCCGTCGTCGACGCTGCCACCGCCGCCACCGCCATCGCCGCCGCCGTGGCTTCTCATACGGACGCGCATGTAGAACAATAAATCTCGCACTGATAAAAGGGGTTTGCGCTCCGGGCGCGTCGCTTACGAATACAAAGCGTAAACAACAGAGATGGCATTCGGGGGGAGGCGGAAAAACGAAGCTGCTGCGAAAGGAAAAGGGGTGGAGGCGGTTTTCCGGCGAAGACTGGTGGCGGCGGTGCGCGGTGTGTGTGGTGGCCGCACCGGGCGGCACGGCCGAGAAGAACTCCTCTCGTTCGGCGGTAGCATCGCCGGGGGCCGAGCGACAATAAATCAAGACTTGGATTTAATTAAATCTTGCATTGAAGTTACGCGGGTCGCCGCTCGCCGCGCTGCGGTGCCCCGAAAAGGAAGATAGAGAGGTCCTGTTGGGGATATTCGCCTTACCGCCGTATTGCCGTCGTTGAGAATCGTGCCACCGCCGCCAAACCGCTCGCCGCCCGCACGGCAACCCCTCCCCCCATGTACCCCACCGCCCCGCACGTTCCTCTGCGCCGCCTCATCCTTTTCGCGCTCTGCAGCGCCGCCGCCGCCGTTCCGATCGCAGCGAAGAGCAACGCTTCCACGCGCACACACACATCGTCGCCGCCGCCGCCGCCGCTGTTGCCGCCTGCCAGGCGTTGCTGCGAAGGCTTCGCCTTATTATGCTCGTCGTAATAATAATAATAACGAACGACGCCATCATCGTGGCAGCGAACGTCACTGCGGCGCTTCCTTCTTGCTGCTTTGATCTCGGAGGCGGCACATACACACCCGCGAAATTATTATTGGGTCGCCGTCGCGGCTGATCAATGGTCACCTTCCCCCATCCGGGGGGTGGCACGCTGGGAGAGGATGGTAGCGCGCAAAAAGTCTATTAAAAATGTAATTTCCTTCGTACAATTCCAGCCGCCGCCGGCGGCGAAAAGCATCCTGGTGGAAGAGAAACATTGTCTTCGCGATAAGGAGCGGCGAACGGCACGGAAAAAGAGTTGCGCCCGCCGCCCAGAGTGCCCGCCACGTTAATATTTATTAGGCGCTGTGCGAGATACAAAAGGCCGAATGGAAAATGTATGAGGGGCGCGCGGCGGCCAAAGACACCGCACCAGCCGGAGGCGGCGGCAGCAGCCCGGACGAAAAACGAATCTTCGGAACGGAAAAAAGAACAACGCCATTCACACACCATTAAGTAATCCTTGCCGGCTTTGACAATGTCGGAGGGATGAATATTATATTTCGCCCCCAAACACACAACAAGTGCTCCCCTTTGAGCTCTCCCACCCACACGAACGAACCCTTGCAAGGATCGACTCCGAATGTTCCCGGTATAATTGCGCGACATGATATGTTATTTGTAACGCGATTTTATTTATGCGTATCAAAGTGTATTATTGCATCCCCCCGATTCGCCGCCCCCGTCGACGTGTATTCGAGATGCGACGTGGAGGAATGAAGAAAACAAACCTGCCGAATGTTGAAGGAGGCAGTCGAGCAAGAGGGAGGCGGGAGGGATTCGTTTTGGCGCTCTCGGAGGGAAGATCGCTCGCCTGGTTGCCGGCATCATCGGCGGCATCCATCAGCAGCAATGGCGCTCGAGGGTGCGAGCGCACGAAGCGTAATCAAACGGAACGGAAAAGGCAGCGCTGAATATGTTTGCATACTTAAATATGTCCGATGCCTATACACTCGAAAGTCACGCATATTCCAATATTTATACAACAGATCCAACCCGACGACAACGTCGCATGGAGTCGTTTTTTGCGAGCTGGGGGTCCTGATTTCTTGGCCTTGGTATTAATCTTGGCGAAAAAAGAGGGAGCAGAAAATGTCTCTTGTGAAAAGTGTTGCTTTGTACAAGATCCATTTTCAAACATAGAACTATGTCATGAACTAATACGAGAAAGTTTTCAAGGATCTCGAAAAGCCAAGGATCAAGAAGGCTTGGAAATTTTCAAAGTGTAGAAAAATCTGAAGAAAACTGACACTGTTAAGAATTTCAAGTTCATCAAGATGTTTACTATCTCAAGGACTAAAGTTAAGCGTAAGATTCTGGAATGAATACATTTTCAAGAACAAGGAAATTTCAAAGAGTTCAAGAATGAGTTCCAAAGGGATGGTATAGGCCAAAAAATGATCCTTGAACAGTAGACTATGTCAAAGTTTATCCCTACGCCAGAAGATTTTGGAACTGAAATTTCTCGGGTGGGCTTCTTAAAGATCCTACCAAAAAATACCACCGTGTGCATCTTCTTCGCACGTTGGCGGCCCTTGACGTGCGTGTGCGCGGCATGTCTGATACATTCGTGAAAATTAATTTAATAAATTACAACCGGCCCCCGCACTAATAAGTTTGCGTTATGAGGGGTTGATTTATTAGCGCTAGTGTGATGCGGGCGCAAAATAGTGGCGAGCGTGTAGTTGGCAGCGCGTTGGCGGCAACGCCACCAGCCGTTTCGTTCATCTCAGCCGCCGCTCACGGCCGAAGAGACGGCGGCGGCGGCGTTCGGGGGCAGCGCGAACCCGGAATGCAATACATTCGCATCCGTTCGCCTTCGAGGCTCGAGGGCGTGTAGCAAACATCCCATACACACTCACAAGCTCCGAAACCAACATACATACACACACACAGTTGCTGCCCCCGTGCACCGGGGGCAGAGTGAGAAGGATACGCGCGCGTGCCGCACAAATAGATATCCGCGCCCGAAGATGCTTGCGAATGATATACGAGCGAAGAAACAAGTTAACAATTGGACACGGGAGATGAATGTGCCGATTGGTACAACATTTGAGGCTATTCATTAAGAACTTCGGCCCCATACACACACTCACACACACATATGGGTTATCCTTCATCCAGCCGCCCCCAGTCCGCAAAGCGACGCAGGAAGTATTCAATTAATACGTGCGCGAATCGGGAGAAGTCAGCTCAAAATCGCTGTCAGAGCGCGGGATTTGTGAAAAATCTCGTTTCATTAACTTCTTCGGGCGGCATAACGAACGGCCCATCAACGGTGACAGCGGCGGCGGCGGCGACAAGAAGCCCGCGTGGGGAGATGTAATTGCCGGCGGCTGTTTGCGCGCACGAATTAAATTAGATAAAAAAAATCGAATTGGGTTAGGGAGCCGACGTTGAGAAGGCGGCGGCGGTGGCTGCGGGGGCGGTGGCTATTAAACGTCGCCTTTGTGCGCGACGCTGTTCTTCCATACGATTGCATTTTTAATTGGATTCCTGGCCGAATCCAAGAAGCAGCGCGTCACACGTCGTGGCCGGCCCCAAATTCGCTTGTTGATATCATTTTGGCGCATATTGATCGGCGGCGGTGGCGTGGCTCGAGAAGAGAAAAAGTCAGGAGTCGATTTCTGCCGGCGTGCCGGTAATAATTCACGAACAATATATGTTTGATTCAGAGCCACACCATACCGCCGCCACCGTCGCCGCCATCGTATGGCATCCGCATCCCAGTGGTGGCCCCATGCGGCATGGGACGCGTTTGCCGCGGGGCGCGCGCGGGAAGAAACACGAAAATGACGCTCGAAAATATGATTTCGCCCCCGATGTGCGTCTTGGCGGCGCTCTCGTACAATATTCAAGTGTGTGCGGGCGGCGGCGGCGGCAGTGAATGTTACTATGGCATTGCAGCGACCCCCCTCAGGGGATACACAAAATATGCAATATTATGGCCTCGGAGGCATAAATTGATTCCGAATTCCCGCGTTCACCGAAACGGAACCGTTTGCAGCTCACACACTCCCAGCAAACAAATCACAATACCGCCACTATTCCTGTTTTCTTGCCCCCACAGTCCCCAACAACCCCCGGGCATTTCTAGCGATCATTCTCGCAGAAAACTTATAAAGGAGATAAGTTATTATCAGCTGGACCCTCTGAGGGACCAGAGCATAAAGGCTGCGAAAAGTGAATATAGTTTTGGGTAAAGTTTCCTCTATGGTCCTAAAATCTCGGAACTGTTATGAGTGTAGATATTGGTCCTGAATTTTTGCTTAGATATTTTTTGGGAGATACTAAAACCAAAAACAGAGTGGTAGATTGATACAGAGAGAAACCCAAATTTTAAGTGAAACAACACAAAAATTCAAAATCAAGATACAACTATTACGATTGGGACCACAAAATTTGAAGCCCAAAATGGTCAAATTGAGCTGTGGGTCTTGAGATGAGAATGACTAGTTGGAAGTCATCGAGCAAGGGCAAGACGTTCAAAACAGAGGTGGATTTCTGAAGGTGATGTTGGGGGTGTTGGTGGCGGCACGAAAGGGGGGCTTGTCTCCATTTCTCCATTCTCAGCGCATTTGCGAAACGAAGCCGTAAGAAAAGGAGGAGTCGAGGAGGCGGCTGCCGCGCCACGGCGTTCGAATAAAAGTGCCGAAAACCCGTAGCGCCCGTAATAATTATGCAGGCGAAGTTGTATTTAGCGAAGTAGCGTCCCATTAATTAGCGCAACTCTACCCATGGGAGCCCTATGCTCACCCCCATCGTTGTTTCCTAATATTACGAAGACGCGCTCCAGCCGGAAACATCTTCGCAACGCAATATGCATACTCCACCGCCCACGCCACCGCCGCTGCCGCCACGGTGCGCATAAAGCGCTGATGAACATTAAATATTCAGTGTTTGACTTCCCCGATGTTTTTTGCCTAATTAAAATCTATTTGCATTCGATAAATCCCGCGCTGGCTAATTAGCTAACATCCCCGTTAATTTACGCGCCGCGGCCGACGCGAACTACGCCGATGGTGGCGGCAAAAATGCAAACGCGAATCGGCGCACTATCGGCAGATGAGTATCAGTCCCAAATGCGACGACGCTCCGAGCGGAAGCCATCCGAAACAATGGCATCTTCTTCGAGTTAATTCCGGCCGGTTTTGGGTGGGTGCGATGGGTCGGCAGCAGATCCTCTCAAGCCGGCGGCATTACGCCGCCGGCGACGGCATTCGCAAAAGTGGATCGACCAACGCGCGCGAGCGCTCGAGTGCGCTAATAACAAATAAGGCCAACATCGGCGCGAGCAAGCAGTGCGCCAGACGCATTTAGTAGCTCCTTGATGTATTCACGACAACGTGCGATAGCTATTAAGATTACGGGGGCTAATGCCGCCACTTGCGATTCGCAGAGTGCGCGCCAAAGTGGAGGCTATCGGACGACGCGCATATCCGCGCTAATCTCGGAAATCTAAGACAGTTTCGACATGGCAGTCTTTGCTCGGATTTGGCGCGAGCTCGGCCATGCTGCACTTCAACCCTATCGAACGCACGAAGCGGGGGATGAAGTCGGAGGATAGTTCGAAATGTTGCTGGGGATTACTTGAGGGAGATTTGCACTGATACTCGGTATATTTGTATGCAAAAATTGCCACCTGGAGATATCTAGAGACCAAATCGGTGATTTACGTTCAGAAAATTCTACTATGTCGATAAAATCTTTGATGGTTTTTACTGTTCGGGAAGGTATTCTAAAATGTCCTTAAGTTTGTCTGTCTATTTACCCACAAAAATTAGTAGATTAGGGGATCGAATTTTACCATAAAAATTCCAGAGTCTCAAGACAAACGCTTGCAAATCTATTAGAGCAGAAAAATAGGAGATGGTAAATGCAAAAAGTAATCCAAAAATTTGGGATCCAACTTCTGAAAGCTTCGAATTTTAATTTCCCCCCAAAATTGTCGAAATTCAATAGTAGAAACAATGAAATGTTTCGAGAAAAAAACCCTGTTGAAGTTTTCACTTCCATCGTGTGATCTTAAGCACACACCGTGCATTTTTTGGGCACTTAGACCCTCGATGAAGAAAACATTCAAGATCTATCCTTGATATAATAAGCAATCACCCTTATCATCACTCTAAATGAGCAGGAACTTAATAAGCGCCCAATGAAAAAAAATCATCCTTCGCAGAAAAAAAAGTGCGCAATGCAAAATCTTAAAAAGAGCCCAAGCTTGCTGCGCACAAAGAACCGGCAAGGCACAAGAGGGTGCCAAAACGAAAGTGGGAAAGTGGCGGCAATGCGGGGGCGGCGCGCTAGTTTGTTTAATTAGCGTCGGGCGAAAGCGCCCTCTGCGGAGTAATAACCTGCGTCTTAATTACCCTCTAATGAACACCTTATATTTCGGCTCCTTATTGCCGGCGGTGGCGGCGGCGTTGGCGGCGATGCTGCGTGCTACACGCGCCGCTGCGAGCATCTAATTTGACAGCGAGGCCGCGACGCGCAATCGATTAGCGCGTTCGCGAGCAAAAAGCGCGACGACACACACATACGTGGAGGACTTCTTCGAGAGCAGGCATTGACGCCGCCGCCGAATCGTGGAATGGCGGCGGCAGAATGCAAGAAAGCATCCGCTACCAGGTTGACTGCCGCCTCCGCGTGTACATGCACGATCAGTGGAATGTTAATTATGACGCCAATGACGACACAACGAACGACGTCTCCGCATTCCGTCGCGTTTGCCGCCCCCCAAAATGATGCCTGATAGAGTCACCGCGCCGCCGATGCGAATTCGGCGGGGTGCATTAAGTTATGAACGCAACTATTCGGTAATTTATTAATTAATCCGCTCATTGTCCGGCCCGGCATTCGGACGATTCGGGCGCGCGAGGGGGCGGCGGTGGTGGTGGCGCACGCCGGAGCTGGTGACGAGCTTCGGTGGTAAAAACGCAATTCGCGCAAACATGCCCGGCGCATATTACGGGTGTCGATCGTCCATCGGCCGTATGTAACTGATGCTGATTTATGGCGAGCGCAAACGTGCGGCGGCCGCCACCGTTGCCGCCGCCGCCACCGAGCGGAACGGCGCTCGTATTGCGGAATCGATGATCCGCTCGCGCGGCGCGCACACACACACGACGACGCCGCCGCCGGACAGCGCGCCGAAATACACACAACGCAAACATACGCCTCATATTTGTTACATTCCGCGCGGGGCGGCAGATCGCAAAGTGACAAATATGCGTCATTCGCATTTTATCGGTAACAATCCCAACTATTTCCAGTAGTTCGCACCCACCGCCAATAATCGAAAGCATGCCGGCCGTGTTGGCGCGGCCTCAAACTACGCGCGGGTGCGCTCATAATTGCCGGCAGAGGCGGAGGCGGCTGCAGAGCGGGGGTGGGGCGGGCCGCAGCGCGTCGCACATTGTTGTTGATATGAAATACCTGCAGAGTTTTATTATGCACATAGCAACCGCACGCGTTCGCCGGATTTTGCAATATTGCAAAATCCATCCAATAAATGCGCCCCGCGGCGGCGGTGGCGGCCGCCTCCAACAATCCGCATGCATCCAAATCGAATGAGCCGCATAAATGTTGCATCAGTCGCGCAGAGTGCTCTCCATTAGAGCGCGGAAGCGATCGCGATGATGATGATGATGTTGACGGCGATGACACGGAGGCGGCGTGGAAAAATTGACAGTGCCCGCTCAAGGCCGCGTTGCGGCCCCCTCAGCGTGTGGTGTCGATGCGAGGGGCGGCCGAGCTCCAATAAAAACCCGCGGTGATAATCGCGACCACATGCGTCGACCGCAAATAGCGGCGGCGGCGGCGTCTTCCAATCGCGTTGGAAAATGCGACCGCAAACCCCGCCCCATTCAACCGCAAACCAACCGCAAGAAGAGCGCCGCCGAGCGTCGCGACGCCGATCGTCTAATGCGCCGTCCAAATGCCTCATCCAATGATTGCTGATAACTAACCGCCAGCCGGCGGGGGCGGCAAGTGGCACGCGAGCGCTCAATCATCGTCGGGCGTCGGCCGCAACCAATCGGCCAAGAAAGCGCGCCCGCAAGAAATTAGTCGAAGAAGGCGAAAAAAGCCACCAGCTGCTTGAAGAGGGTCAATCGATAGACATTTTTGCCGAATATTTCCGCCGCGACGCCCTCATAACGCGCCCTAGCGGCGGCGGGATAAAGCCAACACAGCGCCTATTTAAGATGCTCGACGTCTTAGAAGAAAGAAAAGCAGTCACTTTGGTCCTGCAACTTTTCCGCCGAGCGGCCTCTGCACGCTCCCCCGTCGACGACACTGGCGGCGGCGTTCGGCAGCGTTCGCCGCCCCCAGGACGCCAAGCAGCCCTGCGGCCGAAGACGCCCGAAAGACGACCCTGAGTTTCTCACCCTTAAAGGAAGAGGAAGGAAAAACTAGCACTTTTCCCCACTTGGCGCGCAAGTCGTCCCCCTAGCTGCAATTTCTTAGAGGTTGCTCTAAGAAAACGTTAGGAGGCGCCACGATTACAACAGAGCCCAGAAAATTCCCATTGGGGCGGCAATTACAAAAAAGAGAACTGACCGAACGAAGAACAAAGCGAGTGCTTTAATGAAGCAACGTGGAAAAAAGTGAATTCTCGCAAGAATTTCGATAACAATCGATACGTGCCAATGTGCACGGCTGGGCGAGTGTGTGTGAATGGTGAAGAGGACGCTCGTTGGAAGAAAGGCGGCGGCGGCGGCGCCCGCCCCATCGGCGGGCTTGTACGCGAAGTCCTGCGGTCGCTTTGATTGCTGTGCAGCGCGTTTGATGAGCGCGCTTTAATTATCGCCATCTCGCTTCGCCGCGGCATCGACAGCGCCGCACACATACACGACGACGGCGGCGGCGGCGGTGGCGGCGGCAACGTTCGGCGCATTTGCGAAAATCGAATGGATGAAGAGATGGTTGGCGAACGAAGGCAACGAAGGAGCGCGCCGAGCGTGTGCAGGCAGGCAGGAAGAACAAAGCCGCATTACGCATACATTCGAAACATGACGAGTAAACATGCACTCGTACAGCGGCGCACAGCGCAAGAACGAGGAGTTATATCAGCGGCGGCGACGGAGGCGGCGGCAGCGGAGGCGGTAGCGGGCATGTGTGCATGCCTCACCGAGTTCAAGTATCTACGGAACAAGAGAGTACTTTCCTATATTGATTTTAGTGTGTTTAATTTATATCTTGATTGAAGTTTCCGACGCGTTTGCCTATAATGCGAATATGTGCGGAGCGCGCAGCGCCGCGTGCCGCCCCCAACGATGCGATCTTGGTTTCAGCGCAAGAGATTGGTGCCGCTCGAGGAGGATCAATTCGAAAAAGTGCTCGAGTATTCCCAGTAAACGTTGTAGAATAAAACAAAATACAAGAAATTCAAAAGCGGTAAAAATAAAAAAAACTTACCTTGAAGTAGAAGAGTAGAAGAGGCGGCACTTTCCCAACGACTCCGGATCCTCCAGGATTGATTGATTCCATTCACTACTGTAGCACTTTGTCTCTGGATGCTGAAACAAAATAATTGTTTAAGTTCAAACTACATAAAAAAGCAAGAAAGAAAACATCAAAATCATTATTATATCATCAACACAAAAAGAGACTTAAGTACCAGTAAACGCTCATTCAAAAACATTCCAAAAATCTACAACATATCAAACGACCAACGACAAAATCCCTAGCAGAAAATCCAGCAAGCAAGGAAATAGAAGAAAACAAATACAAACTGTACAAAGTTACAAATTTCCAATTCATATAAAAAGTTCATATAAAAATACAAAAATTCTGAAAGGCCCAAGTCAAAAAATTCCTTTGAACCCACAAAATTACTTGATCACTAAGTAAGATCAACTCATCACATGACCAATTGGAAGATATTTCATGAAATTTAAACTCGCAACACGCAAAGAACAAACAATTCCCAACAAGAAGTAAAGGGAAAAGTTATAACTCATGTTCAATTTGAAAGCAATTAAAAAGTCGAATTTAATAAACGAACAATGCGCCAATGCATTCACGGCGCGGCGGAAGTACCTCGCGTCGAAGACATTCCGCAATAAATATTTGTCCTCGCAATGTTTGGCACTTGTTCGACGCCGCGCGTACACGCCGCCGCCCCAGGCGCATATCGCATTAATCAAGAAGGGTTAAGATAATAACGCAAGATGGAGTATGTGTTAATCAGGGTTAGGCCCTTATTACACCGCTGGGAACCGAGTTACTCACTTAGTCGGCGGCTTCGACGGCAACGACGACGCTCCACGTCGACAGCGTGCATCCGCCGCCCCAGCACCGAGTGCCGCCGTACACGCCGCCACACAGCGCCCGGAGAGGCATGTTAGCACAGCGTTACATGCCCATGCAAAACGTACACGCTGTAGATATGAAATACAACAAGTAATATCTACGTGCGCTCGCAGCGAGCGGAAGCCCACGCTGCGGAGGCGGCTGCCGAACTTGCATGCTGCTGCTGCGTGACATACGCACACGCACGCCCCCGACAAGCAGCCCTCATGCCGCCACTCGTAAACGGGAAGACACCGTTTAAACACGCACTCCAAGATGTAGATCATTCCTCTAATAAGTGCCTACAAGCGAGCGCCTTGATTGCGCCGAGTTATGCATGGCATGTTTATCATAACGGCGCGCCGCCACTGTCGGCGATGGATGGGCGCATGGAAAAGTTTCATATCGCAGAGGAGATGAATCCGAATGGAGCTGCCGCGCTGGGCGCAGCCGAGTGAAGACGTTAATGAAGCGTTTTCAATTTGCTCAAATTGTTGCGTTGTTGCGTGCGTCCTCCAGGTCCCCCGCGCTGGCGATGAGGGTAATGTTTTAATTATGGCATAAGATAAATATTGCGTCGAGGCGCAAAAAGCCCCCCGAGTATGAACTAAAACAATAGAGGATCTCAGGCATACATGTGACAATTCATTCGAACAATTAGCAGCGGAGTTATTGAGGTTGCCATCACGGCAATTGCATAGAAAACCCAGCACCAGATGGCAATCTAGGCCGAAGACCATTGGTGCGTTTCCAAGAGTGGTTTTAGTTACTACATGCAGATATTACCCAACGATATTTGAATGCTGATTGGAAACCTGATCGAAGGCATTGAACCAGATGGTAAGACAACATCCAATGCCATCCAGGAGTCCAGGAGAGACTCCAGGAGAAACTCCAGGAGAGAACGAAGAACCAGGTCGAAGCAAGTGGAAGAAGCCCATCAAGTGTCTGGGCGGAATTAGAGCGAGCGATCCCAACGATGTACGATGGTAAAAATTGCGGAAATTTGCCATCCAGACTCACCAAATTCATCCCACAACGAATATTTCCCTCTGACACGCCTCAATGCGAAATTGGAACGAGGTCGCATTCGTGCCATAAAGTAATATTGGTTGATTCTAAAAACGTGAACACGTTATGAAAATTGCTTACAATTAGCAATAACGCATGCAGTTGTTCAGATATTGCGAGGTGTACAATGAAGCGCTTGGATAATGAAGTCTCTGCATGTGTAAATACAGCAAATATTCACATGAACAGATTTGCACACTCACCGTAATGCATTTTTTTCTTCTCGGTTGCAACCAATTCAAGGGACTCGTACGTGATGCAATTGTTTCCACGCCGGCAATATCAGCAAAATGATGAGGCATGACTTGTTTTGCAGGTGAGGCACAACGATCAAAAGCATCAGCGATACTATCTGCGAAAGAACAACGAATTGAAACAAACCGAGAACGCAGCGTAGAAACGTGGAAGAAGTGTAGAATTGCCGGCATAGCCAGCACAATATACGGGACGTACCTTATGCGATAGCAACACACTCGACGAGAGCGACCACACAACTGATGCATTCATTGACCAGCCCAGGGAGTATATCAACGGGAACGGGCGTGCACTCACTATTTATTACACATTTTACTAATGAACAATTAACAATTTGCATATTCAGCAACCCAAGCCGACTATTACCAAGCGTACGAATGACGATGCAATTATTTCAAGAAGAACGCGTCATTTGAAGTAGCGACCGCAGCGCCACCGGTGTACCATCGGTGAACTACCGCTAACTTTCGAGGTAGGGTAACTCCACTAGGATTACTTACCAATCACAGCCTACTGGTGGCGCTGTTGGACGTCAGGCGAAAACTGAAAATATTCAACATTGCGCAACCTCAAATTGTAAAGGCTTGTAATCACAAAACGGTACATTGTAATTTATCGTTGCATTTATTTTAAGACGTAATATTTTACAATTCTCATAGAATTCTGTATAATAAGTTATAATAGAAAATGAAAAACCCGAAGCAATCCTTAATAAGAACATATGGTACAGTTAGCCATGTGAAATGAACACAAACGCAATCGGTGTGTACTGTGCTGGTTCACGAAACGATCGCACCAAGTTCAGCAGGCATCTTCAGAAGCAATTCGATCGCACGTATTTATGTATCAACAAACGATAACGATGAATACACAAAGGAAAACGTTGCTAAGTGCTAAACAGCCCGAGGTTCTTGTAACACCATCATCGATATTGCATCGCTCACCACATCTGCTTGCATCTGGCATCATGCATTCGGTATGTACGTACTGTATACAGATTTACATGGAATACGATTAGTTTCACTTAGTTCTTAGGCTACAATAGATGCAATAGGTAACAATCAGATCAGAAAACATCAAACTAGTTAATCGGCGCGGCCGCAGGCGAATCACACGGCGCTGGAGATGCTGAATTGGACGTGCGTTGGCTGCCGCATTCTGGTTGCGTTTGATTACGAATTCAGCTACGTCTCGACTTAAATGGCTACGAATTTCCGGAAACAAGTAAGAAGGTCGCGCATTCGCGTTCAATGAATGATTAAAACTTTGCCTGCATATCGCACTCGCAGAATGAACTCATTTCGTTTATGTTTTAGGCGGCGGTGCGCGGCGCGCACGGACACCATCCTCACGCGGCGGCCTCCTAGTACGGCCGCCACACGGCGTCGGTGTTGTGGGCGGCGGGGCCGCGCTGCTGGCTGGCACTGAGACGGGCGTCGTCTTGGCGCTGGGCGGCGGCGGCACACGACGCCGAGTTCGAGAGCAGCAGGTCGGTGCTGCCGTTCATCTGGGCGGCGTGGCGCTGGTTCGACGAGCTGGTGGACAGCTGGTCCATGACGCTCTGCAGGTCGTTGGCATGCCCCTGCGACGAATGCGAGTGCAGCGTGTGGAAGTTGTGCGACTGGTTGGCGGCCGAGTACAGCTGCGAGTAGAGGAGGCTGGCGGGCAGCACCGGGTACAGCGAGTTGTTGCAGTTGCCGCTCGCGTACGTCGTCGGCGCCATGTTCTGGTGCAGCTGGAAGTTGGCGGCGTTGTTCGCATGGTTGTTGACGTTCGGCGCGCCGCCCGCGCCTCCGCCGCCACCGGCGCCCAGCGTCGTCTGGCTGAGGATGTCCTCCTGGACGGGGCTCTCCGCCGTGCTGGAGTTGTCGCTCAGCGAGCGCGACCCCGAGAGGCTGAACTCGTTGTTGGAGGGATAGCGCGGCACCAGCAACGAGGCGCTGTTCTGGTTCTGGGAAGCGGCGTGCGTTTGCGTGGCGACGATGCCGAGGTGCTGGTCCAGCTCGGTGCCACCGGCGTCCGGCAGCACTAGGTAACAGACAGGCGGAATGATGAGCATTTGCAAGTCGTCCAGGACGACGTTGCGTATACCATACGTGATGCTTTTTGGTCAAGATGCGAAAAGTTGCTTACCTGAGCCAAATGCGTCCTGCGTGGTTGTCTGATCAGGCGCCGCTCCGGAGAAGCCGAGGGCTGGTGTGTTGAACTGCGATGCCGCCGGCGCAGGACATGACCCTAAGGAGCTGGGTGTGAAGTATGGGGAGTACGCGCTGGCAGCGCCGTAGCCCCAATGGGAATTTGATGATGTCAGTCCGAATTGCGGCATGTCTGTAACAAATGTAATTCAATTCAATTTTTGTTATATTTCTTTTAGACATAAATGTCCACCAAAATGTATTTATTATTCTATCTAAGAACGAATTGTAAATTTTGCTATATTGTTAATGAATGTTATATACATAAGTTATACTCGCTATGTAACTATATTGGATCATTATGTGTGTCGCAAAAATGTTGTAACTAGGATTAAATACAAAGTATGTAACTGAACTGTAATCGAATCAATGTGAACTAACGTGGGCTGTATAAGTGCTCGCTGAAGCCGTATGCCAGCACTGAAAACACCCAATTATATGCGCATTGAATTCGGGCGTGCAGATTAGTCGCTGAAAAGCATCATCGGCATCGCGCGTATTGATTGCCGACGCAGAAATAATCTAATTGAAATGATCGGCAGAAGTATCTGCAGCACGCTAATAAACAACGTCGTGCAATCATAGGCACGCGGTGCCGAAATACCGCTTGCGGGTGCGGGCTGCGATGCAATTCGGGCCATGCTAATACACGCATGCAAAATTTTATCTCGCACTTGGTGCGTCGCTCTTTGCGATCGCAATCGCATGCACTGCCTCCATCGACGGGCGGACGGCCGGCAGCTGGGGCGCCCCGCTGCGACCGGCCCCGACTGCTATAATCCGGACGGCCACACGCGAATGCGGCGCGCATCGGCGAAAGGATGGACCGAGCCGAGGGAAATTTAATTGGTGTACTAATAGGCATTATAGTTGATATAATGGAGTGTGTACTCGCTGGTACATGTCGGTAATGCACTTGATGAGCACATATCGACCCGAAAACTCCCGCAGCTTTCAGTCCGTCCTCCGGCCATCGCGCCGCCAACCAATCACCCGGACCACCCATCCACCCACGCCGCCGCACGTATGAGATATCTGCTGATATGTGCGATGTCATAAAATGCATCCCGTCCACCAAACCGCATACAATGTGTATGTGGTGCCGGGTCCAGGTTTCGCAATTCGCATAATTGCATTCGAAAAACTCCCGACTGATGGTAGAGCGATTTGTAAATTTTCGGCGGTGTTTATCAAAACGTCTTTGACACTTGGTATGCGTTTTCGGATGAAGGGTGATGCGGACTGCATGCGGTGAGGCAGCGGGCAATGTTTGATTAAAGTTTTTTCAGCTTTCAATTCCACTTATACGTATTCTGCGACTAATGATGGGGGCAATTGCCGCCCGCGTTCGCTGAACGCACGCCGCCGCTCGCCAGGCTGCGAGGTGTGGGGGCGGCTGGCTGGCTGGAGCAGAGGATTGCGGCTTCGAAATGGCAGTCCGTCATGTTCGGCTCCGGGGGGCGGCGTGCATCGGTGCGTTTCGCCAGTTTGTTTGTTATTGAATCGCCAGCCGTTGCCGCAAAAACGAATTAATTGACTTTTTTCCATTTTCCAATTTTCCCCATATTCGCCGCCCTCGCGCTCACCGTGTGTACACACGCCAAGCCGATTGCGTGATATTATGCGTCCGTTTACGGAGACAAAGTGCTCATTCAACTCGCCGCCCCCCAACTATGCAAATCGACAATCCGAATAGCAACAAATACAACGAATACTTATTAGCACCGAAACATCAAAGACGATCGAATCGAATTTGGCGAAGAATGATGATTATGTGCGATTGGGTCGTTGGGGGCGGTTTGGCGACACCCTGTAGAGCATTCGCTAATATTTGCTCGACATGCTGGAAACGCGCCGCATCCGGATAGCATCGCAGCGGCGGCGGCGGCGAAGTGCACAAGCAAAAAGCATTTTCCAGCGGCACTTTTTCGGCGTGCGCCGCCCCATCGCAAATTGCGATCAAATTGTCAATCGCATCATGAGCGCGCGCCGCGGCCGCAGCGCCGAAAGTGGAAAAGTGGAAACTAATAAATGGCGAAATGAATGATCCACACACACACACATATGCATTCTTTTCGCCGCCCCCGGCGTTTCGTAATAATAATGACGATTAATGCGATTATTTGCGTTCGACACCGATTTCGCTGACCGCATCGGCCAAAAATTAATTGCATTCAATTTAAATAGTTGTTTTAATTCCGAATAATATATTTTTGTGGGGGCGGTAGTGAAAATTCAATCAAATCTGTGTTTTTTGATGAAAACAATTGCGATTTTTCATGGATATTACCCGTAGTTTATATGGCAATTAAATTAATGACATCAACTCTGATTCGTTAAATTCAACAATAAGTTTAAAGTTGATGAAATTGCATGCTTATTTTTGCAATTTTGCAGTAGACATGTTTGAAATTGATTTTTGCACTTCTATAAAGTAGTTGAAAAGTCCTTTCTCAAAGTTTCCAAAGAATTCCAAAACATTAAATATCGAGCAATAAATGATCAAATAGATGCAAATTTAAAAGAGATATTTGGCAAATGATGGTGTCAAATTACCAAACAAATCGCAATGCTAGAACCGATTAAATCGAGGCAGCAAATCGAGCATATGTACAACACATGTCAGTGAAAATTACACTTGCAAAAAATAACCGGAGTACAACGAATAAAATGGAACACGAACGAGCAAGGATTATGCACATCGAGCAACATTCGCACGCCATGAACGCGAAATCAAATGAATTATATTAACGGCACCGCAGGGAGAAGTTAAACTTAATTTGTTTGAATCGTTGCTGCGCGTTGCTCGTTATTTACGAGTTTCTTCGTCTGCACTCATTTTCCGCGCGCATCGTGTGCAAACAACTCCGCCGAACGGAAATGATATGCAATGCGCCACGTTTGCGAAGCCACTCGACCCGTCTTCATTTCCACGACGCGAGCATCTTCAGCGCCGAAGTTAACGACTCCACGCAACCGGGCGGCGACTGCTGACTCGTGCACAATGCGGCATTTATTGCCGCCGCCGCCGCCGCCGCCACCGTCTCAGTCGGCGGCGGCAACGAATTCAATATCAATTACGACGCAAACGACTCGATTACGCGTCCCCCCATCCAACGCGACGAAAAGACGAAAAGATACGGCTGCAAGTGGATACTCACTGTTGCAGTTTCCGATCGGCGGCATCCTGAAGCCGGTCAGCGGATCGGAGGCGGCGAAGGGGAACGGCCGCTGGCCGAATGCGAAGTGGAACTGCTGCTGCTGTCCTAGAAGGGAAAGCACTAACGCATTAGATTCATTTATGCTGTCCGCCGGCAAATGCTGATGATGGGCGCAAAAAGTGCATCGACAATGGGGGCGGCGGCGGTGGTGGTGGAGTTGCATGCTGCCGCCGAGTTTACAAGGCGATAAATCATAATGCCGCGTGGTGGATGTCTTCGAGGGCGGGGGTGGTGGTGGGAATGGGAGGGGGGAGGATAACCGCAGGGCTTGTTTGCGAGATAACGGTTGCTGCTGCGAAATTTTGGCAAGCGGGGGCGGCTGGGATCTTAGGCGGCAAAGTTTGCAACGCCGGCAACTGGCACACGTAACTTTCGCCCAGCCTAATTCGCGCCCAACTTCCGCACGACGACGACGTTATTAGTTCACTTCAAAGTTTAAATGCGCTTGTCTTCATCGTCATCCACTTCGTGCAAGTTTGGCTATCGCGATATTGGCGCACTTATCGTCGAGGACGAGGAGCACCAGGAGGTGCTGGATTTTCATCGCGAAATTGCCAAAGTGGTGTACGAAAACCGGAAAAATCAAAAATTTCTAGTCAATTTTTGATAGAAACCCACGAGGAAAATTTGCAGAAAAGTTTGCAAATTTTGGAATTGCTCAGGACTCATTAATAAACAATTAAAGAATTTCTATTTCGGCAATGTAATCGAAACTGAAAAAAAAACGCAAATAAATTCGCAAATAACAACAATTAAAAGTGAATTCATTCAACAATAACATAAATTCGCAATGAATGTGATTTGTTGCACGGTTTGTTGATATACCGCCACGAAAATGCAAACAATCAGCGTATTATTTTTGCTAAACAACAATTTCAAATTTCAGGAATTGAAGCAATGAAGGATTTCATGCTTTTAAATAGTTATTAAACTTTATAATTAAACAAAGTATTCAACGGTAAATTATTCCCTGAAATAATTGACTTCAAAATGAAAATGTGCAAAGTTCAAGGCAGAAAAGGGAGGGGAAAAAAGTTGCAGAATTTTACTTGATTGACAAAAAATTTTTTTGATAAAATGACAAAAATGACAATAAAAGGTAATTAATCGACAAGCGGCGCTCAATTAACTAAAACCAGCAGCATGCACGGAAGTGAGTGCAACAATTACGCGCCACATATCTCTAAATCAGGCCGGCGGCGGCGATGACCACCCCCCGTATGAGGGGCGGCGGCAGAGGACAACTGAACAACACGCTGCATAAACGAGTGGCGGTAGCGGCCGGTGCCAAAGTGGAAATCAATGGTTGAATAAGTGTAAATGCAAATTGAAATAGGAAAATCGCTGGGCGGCGGCGGCGGCGGAAACGGCCGGAGGCGGCGCACATGCTCGGCCGGGCTCCTCGCATGCACGCAAAGAGGGTCCAGCCGCCTCCAGGCGCTGCAGCCGAGCGCCGGCCCCCAGATGAGCTGCTTCTAATTAATTAATCAACCAATTCAATTCATTAATTCGGGTACCTACGCGAGGCGTGTGTAAATTTAGGGAAATTCGCCGGCGCGCACACATCCATCGGGACAATGCAACGCTGGGGGGTTTCCGGGAACGAAGGGATAAGGAGCTGTTTGGTCATACATATTCAGGACGATTCGCCGCCCGGCGCGAAAAAGCGCCGATGTCTGTGCGGCGATTAGCGCACGAGCATTTCCTCGACTCGCAATTCGGATGGTATCATTTCGGGAAATCCGGGAGCATCCGTCCGCGTCCCGGGATGTGTCAAAATTCGTAAGGAGTGCTCGGGAGGTGACACAACGACAATAATTCGTTTAAAATCCCACATGGCGGATCGTCGAGGGTTAGCCGATCTGTCTTCGGGACGCGTGTACGAAACGGGAGGCGGCGGCGGCGGTGGCGGCAGGGACACGAAATAATTACGTTTTCCATCACCCCGCGCTCGCACACTTCGCAATCCCATTCCACGGCCTCCGCTCCCAGTATATATTAATTAACGTCTCCAGCAGTCTAGCGCGGCATCAGCAGGAGGTGACAAAATCTACGCCCGTCTCCATGGGCCGCCCCCCGAATGGGGCGCACACATTCTGACAGCCAGCACTCGATCGGCACGACGAGGGCGCAACATGCTATTAACGAAATGTCCCCGACTGCGTACGACATCCGCGTGTGTACGGCATGTACTCATGGGGCGGCAGCGGCGGCGGCAACGATGGCGAGATATCCAGAAGTGCACGTAATTTGAGCATCGCCGCCGTCGTCGCCGAAGACTCCCCGAGCCGCCCGGAGACAGCTGGACGTTTCCCTTGCGCCCGCAATGGTGTCGCTCGCCGCCGCCAACTGGCTGGGCACCCAAACCCCGCCGCCCCCGCGTCTAACACGTATTAGATTAGGATGGGAGCGGGCACACTTGCACACAACACTTGCCGACGCCAAGAGTGCTGCACTTTTCCCAATTGTCAGTCGATACACGTTCGGGATGTATCCCGAAAGACCCGGGTCCAACCAGGACCC
Source organism: Aleochara sp. GC000083 (assembly GCA_030264555.1). Lineage (NCBI taxonomy): Eukaryota > Metazoa > Arthropoda > Insecta > Coleoptera > Staphylinidae > Aleochara > Aleochara sp. GC000083. Next base: position 61,872 of record JARJDZ010000145.1, read on the forward strand.
TCTGGAAGTCCAGGCCCCGAAGGCGACACCCGGTGGATACGGACGGGGAAATGGGCGCCATGCGCTTTTAAAAGCTCGAAGAACTCCACACCGTGGATTTAATAGCCGAGAATTAACGATTAGTTTTCGTAGTTCGCGTTGGAAAGTTGAGGCGGCCGACCGCCGCCCCCGCCGCCCGCGCCCATTCCTCAAACGCGAAGCAACCGTAAAACGTCCGACAAAAAAGAGCGCTGGCCCCGGCGGACGGCGAACATCACAGAGCGCATTTCTGAGCTCTTCTGCAAGCCGCCCACGCACACCCACTCACACACATAAACCATCCACCCACCCACACACCCACACAGACATTCTATGGTTACGAAATGGTACACAGAGTGGATTTGTAGTAACAAACGGCAACCCAAAGGCAAAGATGGTTAAGTAGATGCGGCTCGGAGTACAAAGCCCACCCTGGGAGCATTTGGGGGCCTAGACGGCGGCGACGGCGGCGGCGGCGGCAGCGCTGAAAAACATCGTCCCGCATTGTTGGCGACCGCGAGCGGCGGAATCGCAGCAGCGCACGCGAATGAATGCAATTACACATACCGTAAAAAAACGCGGGTAATAAAATGTCGGTTCGGCAAACGTAAACACCGTAAACACTCCTCAAGCTGCGCGCATTTGGTTCACCCGGCCGCCGCCGCCCCCCAAACCGCGCCCGCTGATATTTATAAATCGTCGCGCGCGTTTGAGAACGCCGCCTGCCAGCCGCACGCCAGCCGATCGCAAAGCGCGAGTTAATTAGATTTCTTCTCGATTTAATTGACAAATGCCGATGAACGGGCACAAGGCCCATACTGGGCACTAATCGATCGAACGCCCTCGCGGGTCACTCAATTTCCGAAAATGCTCCCCAATCCCACAACCGCCCCGGTACCCATTTTCAAAGCGTACGCCAAAATTCGCACACGACTGCAACGAGGAGGAAAACCGGAAGAGCGGAAAAGTGGAAAAGTAGAGATGTGGAACGTTTCCAAAGTTTGCAAATTGAAGCTTGGGGCTTTCTTGTCGGAAGCACGCAAAGAATTCGGGCGCGCGTTGCGGTCGCGTGCACGGAGGCGGCTGAACGTGGAGGCAATGGGGCGGTTGGCGTTGCGGAACGAACACGGAAATTAGCTGCGGATGAAGAACGCGCCGAAAAGATGGATGAAGAAGTCGAGAGGGTGCATTCCACCGGGTCGCCCAAAAGTGAATGCCAAGACGTCGGTGGCAGTGGAGGCGGCAGTGGAGGCGGCGGTGGAGGAGGCACGCAACAGGTCGGTCGCACGGGGCCGCGAGGACAAGGACACAGATTGCGGCGGCGGCGAAAGAATAAGAAGGAGGAAAAGTTGGCGTGTATCCGTAGCCGGCGGAGGCGGCGGGTGGCGGTGCCAAGACGGAGGCAGGCAACAGTTGAAGGAGGCATGCGAAGCGGCGCTTAACGCGTCGGGCGTTAAGTTCGAGGGCTTTGGGCTTAATGAATTAGATCGTTCACGAGGGCAAACGAGCTGGAAAACGAGCAGCGTGAAAGAAGACGTTAATTAATAAGAACGTCGTTGTGGGCGGATATTAATAGCCCAAAAAGGGCAATGGAGCGAAATAAAAACGAGACTGGATGAAGGCTTTTTTTGGGATGAAGTGGTTGCAAGAGGGTACTCACTTGTTTTGGAACGGGGTTCCCGTGGACCATCCACGGTCACTTTGATCGCCTTGTTGTAGGTGGCTATTTGGGGCGGTGAGGTTGATACGGTGATGGTCAGGGTGAAGCTTTTGCCTGGAACAAGTAAAGAGATAATTACTAACAGATATTTTGAAATTACAGATTTGCTTCTAAGATTGGTCCAAAAAAGGATGTCTTGAGGTTATCCTTAAGGTTAAACCGACGTGATCCAAAAAGGGTCTGTATATTTCAAAACAGGAAAATGGTACCATTGGATCCATTGGATCCAATCTCAGATTTGGGAACACTTTTCTTGACTCCTTAAAGTTTCCTCAAACCATTCAAATCACACGAGTGGAAAGAGATCTATGTGGATCCAAGATCTATGGATCAATTCTAAGGATCAAAATTATGTCATCTTTAAGAAAGATTTGTTTATTGTTGGACCTAATAAAGCATAATGGGACTGATCATTCAACCTCGAAACCTAGAACTTTTCAGGACCAAGATTGCTAACCATGGATACAAAAAACAGGACCACCCATGGTTTCCAATTATCAGAACCCAAACGAAAAACGTGGAAAATCAATCGCCAACCTAAATATTGCCTCCTGTCAGACACACAACGCAACGACTAATTACCTAATGACAAGATTCACTGAAACTCGGTTTGGGGCGCGCCACCCGCCACCGCATTTTTACCGCCACGTGCCGCCCGCTCGGATCGCTTTGATGCGCACATTCATTCGCCGCCGTTTGCGGACACAACGCGCCAACATACATACACGTATTGATTATACACGGAAATGATTACGTTCAGTTTTCCGTGGAGCGCACACATGCCCCGCCGCCGGCCGCCAAACACGGACGCGTGGGTGGCGGCGGTGGCGTTGGTGCGCTTTAAAAACCATCCACCACCCCCACACACGCATGCAGCGCATATGACGATGTAACTCGCATGACACACGGCGTGCAGATGATCGCCGCCGCCGACTCAAACGGCCGGCTTGCCGCCACCACCACCGCCGCCGCCACCGCGCAAACAAACACATCGACTGCATGCTATGAACTATGCACGGCAGCGAGAGGATCACTTGCATTCGATGATATTAGTTTTTTCGCCGGCCGGCGCACTTTTTCCTCTCATTCGCCGCCACCGCACGCACACATCCCCAGCGATACATGTGCATGTGGGTAAATCGCTCCGCTTGAAGCGTCAATTTCTGCGTTCGTATGCGCCCCAATGTTGGCGGCGTGCATGCACACCTATACACATTACACTCCATATGTGGGGGTGGATGTGCGTGGGTATGTTGGAGTGAGTACTCAAATCGTGCCCGCCGCCGCCGCTCGACTGCTGAAGTGGTATCGCATGCGAGCGTGTAGATGTGTGTGTATGTGTGTGTATGCCGGCCCCGGTTTGAAAAATGCACACTACTTGATGTGTTTAACCCGGCCATTAGGGTTTGTGTGATACCTCAAACATACCGCTACATTCTGGCCACTTTTAAAACGCATCGATTTTTAACGCGCTTTGCGCACAACCACCCACCCACGCACACACACACACATGCGTTTGAGATGTATATTTAGTAGGTAGGACACATAAATTACACATGTACCAGATGTTTGACGATGAGTGATGCCGGCCGAAAATTTCAGGATTAACCCCCAACATGGGGGATGTCAAATTCAATGCGCGTGGATTAATGAAGCGATCGCGGGGGCGGTGTGGAAAAATGCGCTGACGGGGTTTGGGAACACCCTGTGGGGCGGCAGTGCACGTGGAGAATGCCGCTCGGCGAGCGTTTATCAACAACAATATGTGAGGCGGCCACCGACGCGTTTACAATGGAGTGCAGCCGCCGCCGACGCTGGCGGGCAGCGCATTTTTTGCCCGAGTTTTTCCATTCATTAATCCAATAACGTGCGTTTTATCGCTTTGTGTGCGGCCGAGTTGGTTTGTTGTCACGCAAAAAAACTTCAATTTCGTTTAATCAACAGGCATTAAATGTCGTCATCGCATTATTTGACCCTTCAAATGCGCTTTGCGTTTTTTTTCTTCGGCTCGGGGGTGGAGGATTTTGTTTTCGTTCGCGTACGTCGACGAAGTTCCCGGATATCGGTTGAATGAGGAACTGTACGTACTTCGGGGGGTGGCGTGCAACGAAACGGATCTTCATCACCGCTTCAGACTAGTGGTTGAAATCGACGCCCAGCCGCCCCCACAAACGGCATGACGTGCACTTCCGATTGCGTTGTTTATGCGATTCGTACGACGGCATCAAACGCCATGGCGAGAACAAGCGGCGGCGATGGTGGCGGCGGCGGTGGCAGCGACCACCGCGAGCACGCACGCATCCTTGTTGGTCGCTATTGATGTCGGTCGGTTGGTGGGTTGGTTGGTTGGTTGGTCGGGTGGTCGGGTCGGTCGGGTAGGTTACGCTGGCGGTGACGGCGGCGGCGGCAAACTCTTGAATGTGTGCAATATCGGTCGGGGGCGTGTGTGGCCGCCACCAGACGGGCGCTCGAGAGTGCGGCCGAGTGATTTCCCGATCAAGATTTAGGTGGAAATCGCGTTCGTGTGTAAGTGGGTGGCGGCGCGCCCGCCCGCCGGCCTGCGGTGCTGGTGGCGGCCGTGGTGTATGTGGCATCGGAGGTCGACCACGCAACCGATGCCTGAGTTAACAGTTGCCCGACCGCGGACCCGGTGCCTGCCGCCACCGCCGCCGCCGCCGCCGGCCGCCAAAGTGCCGCATTACACATCCACCGCATCGGCGGCACGCCGCCGCCCACGCCGGCGTCGTCGCCGCTTCCACGAGACCAAAAACCCAACAATCGGCGACGACGCCGCCGCCGCCGAACACCGCAGACCGCCGCCGCCGACCGCCATCCCCGGCGGCACGGCACGTCACTCGGCGAACTCGACGTGCATCGCCCCGGCATGCACTCGAGGGGATGGCGTGCAGAAAACTTTGGTAACCGCCGGTGCCACCGCCGCCATCCGTCCGAATCACTGCCGCCGCCCGTCCTCCACGGCAGCCTGCGACTGCGACCCCAAGCGCCCATCACATTCATACCCCTAATTCATCCAAACGATTCGTTTAATTATATACGCAAAGCACCCGCATCCGATAACTACAACACTGTTTCATTACATTATTTATTAATTAAAATATTAATGGCGTTTATAAATTAGTCGTCCGGTTGGTCCTTTTAATTAAACCCCGGAAAAACCCTACATGTAAACGTGCAACATACACCACCCCTTTGACGGGGGTAAGATGAGCAAATGGACCACAACGATTGAATGAACAACATCGGAAAATATTGAAGATTCCTGAAATCGCCGGCGAGCAACATGCACTGCGCAACGGGGGGCGGCAAGGCACAAACCCGCCGCCCAGATAAGAATGCCAACTATCCATCAGCGGAAAAGTTAACCCCGACGGACCCGACGTCCCGCCGAGCCGGAAACGCTTCGTCCGAGCCTGCACCCGTTTCGAAGACCGGAAAGATTCGCGGAATGAGCGCCCGCCGCTCAAACGCGCTTTTCCGGACCGTGGAAAAGTGCGGATACTTTTGCGGAACTTTGTACTTTTTGGTCGGCCTTCAGCGCCCCAGCCCCGGATGGGCATGCTGCGGTCGGCGGAAAAATGCGCACGGAAACGTCGGCCGGTGATAAAAACCGAGGCGGAAAATTGGCGCGCGAATGGGCGCCGCCAATGGGGGCGGCGTGGAATGCGGCGCACGTCGGCAAAGACGCTCCGCCTCGTCGCGTTTTAAACTTCCGATTCGCCGTCGCGACGCTCGTACCGGAAAGTAAGGATAAGGAAGCTTTCTTATACATTTTGCGGACGTTGAAGTCACCACCTCGGGACAGCAACCCTCCATATTCGAAGGCGGCTTGCGACACTTGCCCGCTTGTTTCCGAGGGCTTAACGACTCTTGAGCTACTTTCCCTCTTGGTACCAAGTGATTAGAGGACGAATTAACGGACAACGTTGCTCAATTTGCGCAGGGATAAATGACTCGATATGGTATGGCAAAAATGGCGAATGTATTTGCATAGGTTTAACGTGGCCCTGGATGGGATTAAAAGGCACCCTTCGGTGAAGGGTTCCATCACATGCATGTGCTTGAATCGCTCTTTATGAACTCGATTTCTGACATCCACCCGGCTCAAATGGGGGCTGATTTTTCATTCATATGACTCTGTTTTTGGCATGCATTACGTTCGCTGTAAGAGGGCCACGTTTCGAAAGTTGGGGGTGGTTACATTTTGGAGTAAATGCGAATTTTTTGGGGTGGATATCTACCTCGACCACTTCGCCCGACGAAACGCAGATCGTTGAATTTGGCGACCTGGTTCTTCATCACCGCCGTGCAGTTCCGCAGCTCGGCGCAGTAGTTCTCATCGTTTCCGGCCCGCACGGTGACGACGGTGCCGTCGCCGATGTCGCCGAGCGCGACCACCTTGAACGCCACCGGAAGCGTCTTGTTGGAGCGCCAGTGCGGCGGCAGGACGGTGCAGACGAAGAGCGGACTCCCGGTGCGGATGAGCTCGCCGGGATGCTCGGAGAGGAAGTCGTTGAGCGTACGCTCGGCGAGGATGTCCGACGTCATCTTGCTGTAGGTGTCGTTGATGATGCTGGTGCCTTCGGGGGAGGCGGCCGCGCCGGTGGCCGTCTGGCTCGCCGACGTGTTCGTCGCCGTGAGATGCATGCCGGCGGCCGCCGCCGCCGCCGCAGCCGGCGTCGCCGACGGCGTGCACGTCGCGCTCGAGGCGGTCGTCGCCGCCGCCGTCGTCGTCGTCGTCGTCGGCTCGCCGACGGCGCGCTCGCCGATGCCGGCGCGTTGCTGCTGCTGGTGGTGCGGCGGCTGTTGCTGTGGCTGCTGCTGCTGGGGGTGGTGGTGGTGGTGGTGATGGTGGTGGTGGTGGCCGTGCGACGTATTCCAGTCACCGTACATTCAGCGAGCACATCGGATCACGCCGCCAGCGAGGAGCAAGTGTGTCCAGCTAGTTGGCGAGTGGCGTGGGGCACTCGGTGGCGGTGGCGGCGACGGGCGCGCACATGGGCCCCGGCGTCCAGCACGCCACCACGACGACGACGACGATGCTGCTGGTGTCGGCCGATGCGGCACGCTGGGGATGCTGTCACAGAGCACGTTGTCGGGGTATGCGCCCGTTGGCGGCGGCGACGGCGGGAAAAATGCCGCGTAGTGGGGGCGGCTCGCAGCGTACACGGTTGCGGGAAAAAAGCGCGCGCGGATTTTCCGCCGGTGGTGGCACGCACGCGGCGCGCGCCCGCCGCCCTCTCGCACGACAAACTAATTAAAACTTTTCCGCACGAACTTTTCCAATCGGCACGCGCGGCTTGGGGGCGGCTTGGGGGCGGATGGCGGCCGATGCACACGTCGCGCCCGTTGATGGACGACTGCAGAGAGGCAAGTGCGCGGAAGAGTCAACGAACAGAGTGTCTCAGCGAGGACCACACGCACTGAGAGATGTTCACAAAGGAGGCGGCAGGCGACACGCGCGCGTCTTGCTTATAAATAGATCAAAAGCGCGGCGTCGAGGAGCTGGTGCACTGCGGCGAGAACGAACGGCCTGCCGGCTGCCGGATGCCGACCCACGACGACGATCTTTTTCGCCGCGCACTCGAAACTTTTTCGGCGACCAAAGTTTACGCGGGTGCGCGCTGAGCCAAGTGGCGGGGCAGTGGATGTCGTTCTCGGTGGCGGAGCGCGCGCGGCGGCGGCGATGTTCGGCGGTCCGCGTGCGGCGTGTGTGTAACGTCGGTTGCCCAAATCAGTTTGGTCGAGCGGTATTTTGGCTACTAAACGTTCCAACAGTACAAGCGAATCCACGCAGTAAACACGAAACTGAGTATCACCACTCTTCGGCATTAAATAAACCACCCTCGAGTGCGGGGCCAAAACGGGTCGCGCCGTCTCGCTCCAACCCGTTCGCCGCGTGCGGCCGCCGCCGACCGCCGCCGCTGCCTCCGCGACACACGACCCCGACTGCCCTCGCACTCGCGCCGCGCGCGTGCGACGAGCACCGCAAGATCGGGGGCAGCGCGCCGCGCGTCAGGTGGCGCCCGCCGCCACCGCCGCCGCCGCCGCTGCCGCCGCCGAACTCCGGCCGCTCGGCGTGCGCTTTGATAACCCTTTTCGCTTAGCGGAAGAAAAAGGAGGCGCCCGCGCGCGAGCGAGACGCCTGCGAGGGCGAGAGATGGTTTCTGGGGGCGCACACACAGATTAAAGCCGAGCGGCGGCAACGGTAGCGGCAGCGGCAGCGGCGGCGGCGGTGGTAGCGGCGGTGGCGGGCAGCGGCAGCATGTGTGTGCCGCCGGTGGCGGCGTGCTCGCGCCAAGCCGCAACGAAGACGCCGCGCTGGGGGCGCGTTGGCGGCGCGAGCGAGACGGGCGGCGCGCTGCGGTCAGATTGGGCCGGGCTTTTGGCGGCGATGATAAAGGATGCACTGTGTGTACACGTCGGTCTATTGAAGCGAGACGCGCTGCATCGGTACGGCGGTTTTGCGAATTTGCTAGCGGTGAACGGAGAACGCTTGGGGTTCGGGGGTGGCCGCGGAGCGCGCGCGCGCTGAGCGCAAGCGCCCGCCGTTCAGTCGGCGGCGGCTTCAGTGCGTGCGAGCGAGCTGCGGCGATGCTCCGCACGGCCCCCCGAGCTCGCCGCCGCGTGCGAAACCGAAGAGGCGGCGAAAATTTTAACCATATTTACATTTCGAGGCTTTTTTAACTTACTTATCCTTTATTCATACGGTTTTAACTGGCCGCCGAACCCCTCCCAACCGCCTCCGTCCTGCACCGTTTTTTTCCTCGGCGGCGGCACTTTCAACAACGCATTGCGCGTGCCACACTCACCGATTGTCGCCACCCTCGACATTCGCCAGCTATCAAAGGACAACGAATTATCATTGATATTAATGCACTCGACGGCAGCAGGCAAGACCACCCCCGCAGTGACACGCGCGCTCCGCCGCCCCTTTCGCTGTGTAAAACACGATATGGATATGCGGAGGAGTTGTTAGTTTAATTACATCGACGAGGGCACCCATTTCCTCCTCGCTTCCATTTTCCCATTTCCATATGCCCGCCTCACCTACGAAACACACTCAATCGGAACTGATTCGACACTCGTTTGGCGCCCCGCCAACAAGCCCCATGTCGCACGCGTATCGCCTTGGGGGGCGGCAAGACGCAGCAAGACCTTGCGATTTTCCCGGCCGCCTATCAAAGATAACGACGATGCGCGCGTTAAAGGACTCATAATTACATCCATTGCGCGGACCTGGTGGCGGCGGCGGTGGCGACGGTGGCGGCGGTGACGGTGGCGGCCTTTGTACGACCTCCACCTGCGCGGAAATTACAAAGCACTCGAGGGCGAACGACGACGTCAAACAAAACCGAACTACCGTGTGCAAATGTTCAACTTAAAAACGGCCAGCATTGTTCGGCGCTTGTTTTTGCACGACCGTCTCCGATTCGTTTAGTTGTTGCAAAACGCGGGCAAAGTGTGCGCAATCCAGCGTTTCCGAAATAATTCAAATAACTCGCGAATGGATGGATATTAAAAATGAAAGCCGACCGCAGAACGGCAAATGTTTTCCAAATAAATAAACACAGCGCGTTTATTAGTGAATTCGCAAATATTTTTGAAGTGAAAACTTCAAGTGCAAAAAGCAACAGAGATCATCATCTATCATACATTACAAAAAAACAGATTTGATTATGTTAAATTAACGGAGTTACCACAAAACGATTATTTCATTTTTTCATAGTTAAGTGCCACCCCCGGTAATTTTACAACTCCCCCTTTCACATTATATTAAATATCTTAGTTTTATTTATTTATATTCCAAATTTGGTGAAAATCGGTCGAGCCGTTTGCGAGAAAATCGCATTCAAAATAAGAGAAATCAATTACTATTTATAAACAATTATAATTTATAAACAATTTGACTCCCGATATTGTCCATGTGATAAATACGTCCATGAGTATATAATAAACAATCACTGAAAATTTGAAAGCATTCGGACCATTAGTTTCGGAGATATTGATGAAAATGTAAAAAGAGAACTGGTTCGTTTCGAATAACCTTGTTAGTCATCGAAACTCGACGCGAACATCGACGCGAGAAACTGCTGAATAATAAGACTAATAACAGATGTGCGTCTCCCACGGACACAATGCATCGAGGAATGCGGTCAAACACTTGAAATATAATAGAAGAGATGCAGTAACGAGCAAACAGAAAAAAGCAAATAGAGAACAATGAGCTCGGAATGCGAGGAATGCGGCTAAAGAATAGAAAAGCTGCAGCAAGATGTAAACAGGAAAAAGTAAATATAAATAGAGAACAATGAGATCGGAATGCGAGTAATGTAAACGAATATTAAATTGATACTTGCATAACAAACATTGCAACTTATTATGTAATAGGTGCATTTTCACTTTTCAATGTAAATCTCTATAAGAAATTTTTTTCCTAATAACTCACGAACTATTGGACCGATTTTGATGATTTAAAAAGCATTTTAAATGGTATGATTTCACCTTTCGCTTAGACGTATCAGATTTTTCATACACAATGTTATTACTTTGTAATTATAAAAATCAATTGTTTTTCGTTATAGCATATCCCTGTTGACGTTTTCACTTCTATCTTGTGATGTTAAATACCCACAATGTAGTTTTTGCAACGTTTTATTCCCAGCTAATGAATTTCACACTAAACTCGTTTTCCATCAACATTTTATGAAAGAAATGAAGAATTTATGTTATCACAATTTGTAGTTTCTGCTTTTAGAGGTTACTATCAAAATTTTCAAAACTGGACCACGTTTCACACAGGAAATCCTTCCCAATACCCAATAAGATTTAAAAACAATAGCACAAAAAGGAATAACTATTTTAAAGGGCTTGATTTAAGCTATCGCTTGCTATCATTATCCTTACATTTGCAAGCATAGCAAGCAACGTTCATTTATTCGTGATCATATCGATAATCGCAGATTAATTCGTACAGTAAGCGAGCGGACCGTGACAAAAATTCATTGAGAGGCAATCGAGGCATGCCGCCGCCCGCCCCCAAAAAAAAAAACCAACATCAACAATCGAAGCAAAGCGATATCGAAACGAAATTGACTTCGGTGCACTATGCGATGATTAATATCGCGCAAAAACCATTTGACTTCTACTATCTGCCAGCTGCCATTGCTGCGTGCGAATAAATGTAACGATAAATTGCAGCCATTGAGCGCTTTTGCCGGCGCGCAACAACATCGTCGACGGTGCGGGGGCGGCCGAAGCCGCCGCCGCCGCTCGGATCGGCGCCCGTATTGTGTGCGCCGAAAATATCGAAAGCATTTCGAAGATATTTTCGCTCCTCATTTCGCAGACACGCGCGGCATGCATGCGATGCGAGCGGCATCGCATAGATTGCTCCAACGTAGTGTCTGCCGCGTTAAGAACCTATCGGCGGCGGCGGCGGTGGCGGCGGTGGCAAGGAGCGAGCGGCCGGATGGAATTCGACGCAACCATCTATCGAAATTGCCACGGATTGCCAGCCGGCTGTTGTTACATATGGTTTTTATTTCATGTTTTCATGCTTTTCGCGCATTTTTATTGCCGGCTTCAATTCCGTATAAATTGCTTTCGGCGTCGCGCGAAAATCTGCGCGATATATTTCGGCAAGCGTACCACCGCCGCCCCCCGTGTGTTTGCAAATGTACACATTCTGCGGTGCGTTCATGCAGCCCCCGGAGTGTGGATCGGCGGCGGCGGCGGTGGTGGTTGCGGGGCGGTATTTGTGCGTGGTGAAATTTGCTCGTTGTTCAAAAAGTACGCGCGTAAGCGGCATAAGATTTCGCAGCGGCGGCGGCGGTAGCAGCGTGTGAGGGGGTGGTGTGCGGGGGCGGCGGACACGCTATCTGCGTATTATCTCAGGCAGCGATACGTTCGGCGCGCTCAGATTGTTGCATTGTTGTAGATGATGCCGGCGCACCACACTCGATGTTCATTTTACATAAAATTGGGAAATTGCCACTGGCAAGCCACCAGCACCGCCATCGCCATCGCCGCCACCGCCATTGCCGCCGCCACTCTGTGGAGGAGTGCAAATGTTTTCCGAGACGCCAAACAAATGCTGGTTTTATTCAAACAAGATGAATGGACCTATCATCCCTGGAGTTGAACTCCCGAAAAGTTGAACTTTATCAATGTCCTTAATTAAGCAACATATTTGCTTGATTTAATTCATCTTAAGGTTTGGCTAATTAATTTGCTATGCAAATGTTACCACGATCCAGATGAAAAAATAATCACCACTTGACGTGTAAAATTTAATTGCAAAAATAGTTCTCAAAAGTTTCGCAAATCTATTCACATTATCAAATTTAAATATATTGCATAGCTTATTAGCGAATATTTCAAAGTGCAATTCAATGCATTTGAAATAAAATGGGCAAATGAAAATTTCTGCGGCACTTCGTTTCAATCATTCGTACAGCTAGCTTGCAGTCATCCATTCTCAAGAAGCGGCCGGCACGAAGCAGTTCTTGAGGGCGGCGAGACGTTGCGCCCCTTGCACCCTTGCTACATAAATATATTTGTACACTGACGGCTCAGCCGCCGAACGTAATTGCATACGTGATACAGACCTGCGAGGGATTCATATTAAAATACCGCAAGTAAATCAATCAAATTTATAATTTACCTTGGCAAAAGGCGAGCGCAGGGAAAACGCTCCGAAAAATGTAATTTATATTCGGTACGTGTGCGTGTTCACGATATAGCTTCACCGCCGCCTCCACCGCCGCCGCCGCACATGTATCCTCCGAGAAGCTATAATTCAATCGCATGAAGCGGTTGCTTGCAGCCGCCCACTCCTCCGGCAACCTCTTAAGCGGGGGCAGCCGTCGTAGGCCGCCGCCTCCGAACAACAATCTTCAACTTTAACTCCATCGATTTATTTCAATTAAAAAAAAGTCCGAAGAAAAAGCGCCCTTGTTTAACGCACACGCAGCGCAAGAAGAAAATGCTGGGTCGTAATTGAATAATTCAACGTTGATTTGAAATTTGTCTCCCGCCCCCGACTCCCCGCACGAAGGCTTGATGAGCGGAGGGCACTTTGCGCATAATGTGCGAATTTGCAAGCATATTTTTTACTGTTTTCGTTCGCCTCGGTTTTTATTGCCTTTAATAATGAGGTTTAAAGATAATAAATTGCCCTCGGCTGTCGCTGCTCGTGCGGGCCACAATGGGGGCGGCTGAATCTGGGGCGGCAGCATGGGCGCGAAGGGCTTCCTCGGCGGCGGCGTGCAGAGCCGTGGTATTAAAGGGTTTCGCTGGAAGTTCGTTCGCGCCGCGATTGAAGCTCGGGCACTAGTTGCCTTCGCGGGGGCGGCGAACGAGGAGTGATCGCAGGCGGCGAGGATTGCAACCCGCCTCGGCGTACCTATGTAAAGTAGGCGACAGCGACGTCTTCGCCTCGGTCGTTTTTTCCGCACCGACGGCGGCAACCGAGTGGATTTAATACCGAGCAATGAAATAAGGCGGGTGCAAATTCGTGAAGTTCATATATCTTGAGGCGGCGACGGCAATGGTGGCGGTGAAGGGGGCCGCCAACGTCGACGTGTGCCGCCCCATCGGATTCCCCATGTTTGGATGAATGACGCGATGCGCGATATTTTTCATAACTTTTATAGCGCGCCCCGAGACGTAAAGCGTTCATCATTTCTCATTATGTATTTTTCATAAAGCCGCCAACGTCTCTATATTTCGTCGGGCGGCGGCAACGGCGGCGGTCGCGCACACCGCCTAAATAATGTGCCTTCAGCGGCGCTACAAAATAAAAGTCGCCGATCTGCAGATGGTGGAGGCGCCGGCCGAAAAGACAAACGCCGAAAATTTCCATATTTATCAGCGCATTTTTCCGACGTTGACACGCGCGAGCGGCCGCTCCCGAATGAAAACGTATTCATCAACATGTTGATCAATGCGGAGCGGGGGCGGCGGTGGAGGAATGCGGCCCTCGTTCCGGGTTGTCATCATCGTGTCGTGCGCGGGTCGCAGACAACTCCCCGGGCGGCTTCGCATCCACTTGGATCGCTCAAACCCTCCTCACCGCCTCCATCGCACGGTCACGGCGACGGCGGCGGCGGCGGAATGAAGTGCCCCAGCGCTCCATCCGGAAATTAATTCAATGCTTAATCTATGCCCAATGGACAGACGTGCGCACTCATTTATCCATTTCCGGTCCCTTGCGTGCGCGCTTTGACTTCCTCCCGGCCGTTCGCATATTTGTTGAAAGCGCCCCCCGCCGTCGTCTCCGAGGCCGCCGCCGTGCCCCACAGCCTCCGTCGATTTCCCGCCGGCGCGGCGATGGGCGCGCCGCCTTGACATTGGTGGCCTTGAAGCCGCCTTCCGGTGGGCCGAAGTTTGCCCACCGACGCGACGCGATGCCTGGCATCTTAATGAAATCAACTCCCAAGTTTCAATTGCTAATTAGTGAACTATTGTTTCAAGCCGGCGCTCGCAGCCTTCGTCCTCCGCGTGTATCTTTCGGGGGCGGCAAACTTGAAAATAATAAGGCAATTACACCTTGCATAGGCGCGTCGCAATTTCGGCCGGAAATGTCGCCGAAGCTTGCCGGCCCCGACCGCCAAATCAGACGTGCAAGTAGCCAATACTTGACTAATTAACTTAATTAACTGATTCATTGAGTAATTGCCGCATTAATCTCCTATCGAAACTAGAGTTGACTTCTGGTTCGGTTGATGGTACCATTTGCAAATCGCATTGATGTCATATACAAATCTTATTTGTTGCCGCCCCCATCGAGCCAGGACCATCCATTGACCATAAGCATCCATTTGGGTTTCTTCGACTTTTGAAATCTCCATCCTCCAACTCATGAATCCTCACCTAATCTCTTAATCCACGCGCGGCCAATACGTTCGGCGATTCTTTGCCTGCCGCCCCCGTCCGCAAATGCAACGGACGCGTTATGAGCGCGCTTGGAGGCGGCCGCAGCGGTCGGCCGTTACTCCAGCTCGGCGTGCGAAATTGGTGGATGCGCCGGTACCATTTCGGGGCTCGCCGAAATTACCTCATAAGAGCGCGCCCCGCGCGTCGACCCATACGGGCCCAGATAACGGCCTGGGGGCGGGTGGTGTGGGCGCGCATACGATTTGTTTCGGCCGCAAGCCGGTGAAGGCCCAAGCCGCCACCGTGACCGCCGTTACCATTTATTCCCGCGAGTAAATCCGACTAATACCGCGGCATAAAAAGCCTTATAAAGTTAATTCCTGTCACCTGATAAAATGCAATCCTCCAGCCAACCAATGGCAACGGGGGTGGCCGAAAGGGATGCATCGGGAATTGCAATGAATTGCGTCACATACTAATTAGCCGCGTTAATTGCACACCCCTTCCAAAAAATCGATGGTTAATTATTACTGCTGGATTACTCCACGTTGTGATTCCAAATAGTTATGGGACAATTAACACGTTTAATCGGTTATTAAAATGTATACAAGACTACAAAAATGGCTTCGGGGGTGGCGGAAATTTAATTAAACGCCCGTTAATTCCGCATTATCCGATCGAAATTACGTCGTCGTGCATGCATATTTATTTCCAGCAATAACCACCCGCAAAATTACTCCTCGTCCGCAATGCATCGTTAAATAATCGATGCATCATTACGCTCCAAATCCGAAATATCATAACTATGGGACGTCGTCGATTTTCAACCCCAAAATGCATACTGCACGAACCGGAAATGAATGCATATGTGGTTGAACAAAAGCTGCACCCCGAGAGAAAAAAAAACATGATCTAACACCGCTGAGTTGAGCTGCCCAAACGTACAATGTGTGGGGCGGTTGGGGGTGGATGGATACACACACACACGGTAGCAAATATTTGAAATATTCGTTTGGTGGGCAGTGGGTGAATGGGTGAATGGGCGCGCTCGATATAAATGATTCTGTTAAACGATTTGAAGCGATAAGAATAATGGACGCGCGCGTCCGGCGTGGAGCGGCCGCCGACCGCCTCCGCCACCCCCGTCGAACAAAAGCGCGCAAATTTATTCACGAGAATGGGAGCTGGTGCGGCGTTCGGCTTGTAGACAAAACGCTGCATCAAACACGCACGCGGCGCGCGATTACATGCGATGCGATCGCCGGCGGCGAATGCAAGCGTCGCCGCCTCCGCCGCCGACAGCGCATTGAATGATTGCAGCCGGAATGTCCGCCGACTGGGATCTTATGGTCGGCCATACTTCTTGGAGGACGGCCCATCAGCCGAACTGGCTGGAAATCCCAGTGATCGCATCTATGCCCGCCGCCAGCGGTGACGGCGGCGGCAGCAACGTTCCAGCGAAGTGAAATGCTTATTTCTTTAATGGCGCGCACATATTTCAGGCAATTGCCTTTTACTGGTGGCGGCAAGGTGCCATCACGCAGGCCGGCCGAGTGCAATGTGCATAAGCGAAATTGCCGCCCCCGTTGAAAGCCACAAACACACACCCACACACAGACGTGTGCGTGTGTGAACGTGGAGGAGGCAAAAAATATGGTGAACGTTGAGGAGAGATGCGCCGGGGACAAAGCAAATGTGTGAAAGTGCAAAAAGTGCGCTCGCCAAACTGCATGCAAAAGGCGTGGGGGTGGCGCGCGGCCGCCGCCTCCGATGTGTATGCGGCGGTCGTAAAGTGGAGGAGTAAATGTTTAAAGCGCTCAAATTGATCGAAATTACCCTTGTATTAACAGCAAAATATGAAAACCGATAAATTGTTCCCAGCTATTACTTTATAAATTGCCATTTCCGGCGCTTTGAGCGCATCGTGCAAAAAACTTGCACAACTATTCTTTGATGGCGAAATCGAATAAGTTCGACGACAAATTTAAAAATCACAATTTATGCCGGCGCATGTCATTCACATATCAAATGATTCGAAGATGAAAGGCGCGCTAAAATTGCTCATTTCAAACTTTAATTTTGTTTTCGATGCGGCAGCAAATTCAAAGTTTTCCCGCTTTCAAGTTTCCATGAAACATAAATACATTCAAAAAAAAAAATAGACATTAGTAGCCACTCTAACTTATGAACAGATTTCCAAGATTCAATGACATAAAAAATGAATGAAAATTTGATTGGTTAATGTCAAAGTAAATTTAATCAACTAAAATTTGCTAAAAACCGAAGCAATAAATTTTCAAACAACTTAATTAGACAAAAACATGTCAATTGAATAATCACTTGATCTACCGCAAAACGGGCACAAAAAGTCGGTTGGATTCGGGGGCGGGCGTCTCGACGAAGAGATGATCTCGCTGCGGGGGCGGCAAGCGAATCGGGAAGTTCTGAAATTAATTGAAAACGCCAGCAAAGTTCGCCGGCAATGATTTTTATCCCACTGTGAGTGAGCGATATTGTCTCAGCTCATATTTCACATTCGGCGAGGAGGGCGAAGTTGGCGCGCCGCCCCACGTACCGGCCGAAAGTCGCGCGCTGCCCCCCAAACATCCGGGCAAAGATTCCGAAATCGCGACTTCGCGTAATCGCAACAAAACGTGGCCCAGTCCGTACACTGGAGGCATGGGGGCGGCAGCGACGACGATGGAATGCAGGACTGACTCGAATAATTGAAACTTTTTAGCGGTTTCTTGGATCGCATCAGCTGCGGGGGCGGCGAGGGCGCTTGGCTGCGAAAACTTTAGCTCATGGTAATTTATTATCCTCGGATCACGGCCGAGATCTTCCATCCGCCCGGCGTTCTTCGGTCCGAGAGGCGGCGGCGGACGGAAGCGGGACGTGGGGGCGGCATTGTGCAAATGTACGCGTCGGATCGCGCAATGAAAGTCTTAAATGAAAAACGCAACGCCAACTATAACTGAATTTGGACAATAAATTTTCATTGCCCATGTTCCATTCGATTCTGCGCGACGCTTGAATGGACCGCCGGCCGCCATTATCGGCGCGCCGCCCCCGCCCCCGATGGCGTTGGCGGTGGATCTTCATTTGCATATTGTGTGCCCGGTTCGGTGACAATCGAATTTATTGTGATTTAATTTCGGCGTGTCGCTCGAAGCGAAGATATTGGCGCTGTGGTTGCGCATTTCGGGGGGCGGGTGGTTGGACTGGGGATTTTTGGCCATCAGTGTCGCCGCCGCCGCCACCGCCGGAGGGACATTGAAAGTCACTTCGGATGCGCGTATAATGGCCGAGCTTGAGATGAAATGTCAAAATGCGCATAATTCATGTTTAGTGCGACGAATTTTATGCATTCAGTCGCGCTCGGTGTGCAAAGCCCTTTGGCGGCGCACACGGCCTGCATAAAATAACGAGTGCGGCGGCCACAATGGCGCGCGTGTGTGTGTGTGTGTGTGGCGGAGCCGCCCCCACGATGAAAACGATGAAAACTACTGAAATAGATTCCCGTATAAGGATGCAATACAATGCGCTATCCTTTTGAGAACCGAACTGATCTCTCAGATTTAACACCGCCATCCATGCCACCAACGCCACCGCCGCCACCAACACCCCCATTGTCGCCACCACCACGGCCATCGATACGATTCGAATCGAATGAATACATTTTAGCATTTCAAAGCGCAATCATAACAGCAACTAAGCAAGCGAATAACAACGAATGCCGCCCCCATTCAAAAACCACCATCATTGAAAAATTTTCTTCGAGAATCCCTTTCTTTTTTCAATACATACATTTGCCCCAATGCCGCCCCCATGAACATAGGACGTAAAACTCCGGAATTCATTTCCAATTTCGGTGCGGTTGGGGCGGCGGCGATGGCGGCGACATTGCGAATGTCAAGGATTACGCTAAATTACGTGCGGGCTCGATGCTTTGCGCGTTGCGATTCTTCGGCCGGCGGCGGGCAAACTCCGTCATTACCAGCTGGTAACCGGCAGTTACCGCAATTGCAAAGCTGCATGCGGAGCTGGGGGGCGGCGCACTCGTCGAAACATACGGCGTCCGTCCGCCGGCGGCGGCTGCGAAGTTGCGAACACGCGCGCGTCCTAAGTCGCTTAGCGTGGGCCGGCGGCAGTGGTTGCGGGGGGCGGCGGTGGCCCCATTCGCCGCCTGTACGCACTTCTTCGGCAAAAAGCTTCATTTGTCATTAAGTGGTTAAAAGGGTTTGTTTCCGCCATATTTCATCCGCTGTTTTCGTGTTTTCATACGCGCTGCCATTGAGACGTTTCGGCGGGCGATTTGTCATCCGCGTTGTCTGCTTGATGGCGAAATTAATTCGAACATTAAACAATACAAGAGTTGCTCTAAGTCAGTAATTATGATTCAATTAATTTCGTCAGTGCTTTAATTTGATTTTGTTTTTGGCGTCATTTTGTTTCGAAGATAAATTGTCCTGTGATCTTTTGGGCAAGAAGGATTCAAAAAATTGTGTCATACAGTGGAGAAAATCTGGATAATATACAAAATTCTGAGACCATAAATTTACAACTAGTTTGATGCTCAGAAAAAATTTTCAGTGCTGTACCAGAAAAAGGACAATTTTTTTAGTAATTTTGAATAATTATATTATTTATAGAAAAAGTTAATAGTTTTATGACTGTTTTTGAATCCTAGTTACTTTTTTATTTCTGAATGTCATTTTTCTGCCTCGCAAATATTATCCTAATTTCGGAGGCAGCAGCAAAAAATCACCCCCCAAAAGATGATGGCGCATTTACGTTTACGTAAACGTTTAACAGTCAGAAAATCGGTGCTTGCGTTAGCCGGCTGCAGGCAACCGGAAGCGGAAGTGCGGAATATAATTTATAAATATTTATTATGCAACTTATCTATGTCCATATTAACAGGATACTTTATTGCCGGCCATAAACATAAAGGAAAGAATATAAAATAGCTGCGGCGCGTACGTACGCAGCTTCGCAAAATATTTGCGCGCCGGCCAGCGACGTGACGGCCGCACGCCGCCGCCCCCGCACGAGACCGGAAGCGCGATCGTAAAACAGCAATTAACTCGTTTCTTATGAAGTTGGCGCGCAAGTTTCGCGGGATGCGCGTCTCGCTGTCGCCGGAGTCGTTCAATTTCGGATCGCATTCATAAAACGTGTGCGCGGTTCGTGCGCCGCGCCATGAATATGAGTTTCGGCGAGATTTCGCCAGGGACCAGTTGCTGCCGCCGCCGCCACCGCCACTGCCCGCAGAGACGTCCTCGACGACGACGACGACGACGAAAATGAGTGAAAAACTAGGCAGGCGAGCTACAAAACAACTGGAGTTTTCTTCTCGCAGGCGAGCAAGAGGGACATCCTGGGGGCGGCAGATAGCAAGATGCAGGATGACATGGCGCGCGCGGGACGACGACGTGGTGAAAAAAGGGCGCCGCCACCAGCGAGCGAATAAAACGAGAAAAATATTTCCCCCCATCTCGGCATCCATACGCGCCGCCACCCGACCGCCCCCGCCGCCATATACGCCGGAAAGTTTCTTCATTCTTCCGCTACTAAAGATATGTGTTATGGCTGCTTTTATACACTTAGACTTTCGTGCACTTTTATATAGTTAGCAAGTGTCACACACATGGGGAAAGTTTGACGCGCGCTCGGGGCCGAAATCTTATGAAGTACAATGCAATTTGAGAATTCCAAAACTGAAGGGCGCGCGCCCACCCACCCTTCGGGAGGGGGGGGGGGTTTCCCCTCACTTTGTGATTTCGACTTTTTCCCGCTGCCGATGGCGTTTTTATTTTGTTGTCGGGGGCGGCGTATGAGTATGGTATGATGTCCTCTGACTACTTGGCCCATCCATAGAACCCCCGGCGAATATTACTTCCGGTATACAGTGGGCTCGACGAAATATCGCAAAAGCCACTTCACCTCACCTCACTTCACTTCGCTTCGCGATAAGGATAATATCGACGATAATGAGGAAATATGACCGGCCGTCAATGTCGATCAGCCGCCCTCTCGAAGCGCACGCCGCCCCCGCTTTTGTTTCGCGCCACGCTGCGGGCGGCGCGCACGGGGGCAGCTCGGAGATGAGATGTAAATTTATGCGGCTCGCTGCTGTAACTAGCACTATACACTTCTTCCACCTCCGCGTCCTCCTCGTTGTCGTCCTGATCCACATTCTCTGCGGTGGCGGCGGCCAGCTGATGGCGGAGCAATGCGCATCCTTCATCCACCCGCCCCCATCTCGCATACGAGACGCGAGGGTATCATATTTATAAATAAACTTCCAGTCCGCTTTTTTCCCAGATAAATTATGTGTTTATATTCGGAGGCGGCATACGCCTGCATCCTCACACTTGGGGGGCGGCATTGACGCTCCGGTGTATAATGCACGAAAATCGAAGGATATGATGAAAAACATTGGATCGTCGATGCCGCCCCCAAGATTTGATCACCTATACTAATCATTAGATTTCCCCAACATGTAACATGTATGTTATTTGGTTGACATCCCATGTGCCTAACATTTCCCGCATAGTGGAAAATCACTCACTCTGCCTCCAATTAATTCCCCGCACAGAGGGTCATTAGAAGGATGCATCTCGTCCTTGTTGATTTACGTTTGAAGATGTCCTTTGACTACGAGTCCACTCGGGCCATTTTTTCGCCCTCAACACAGCAACCTGACAAGAGATCTGCGGGGCACATGTGCCGTAATGTTTGCATGCATTTATTAATTAACTAATGGAAGCGCATCCGGAAGTTTTTACATGCACAGCGCCCAACTTTGGGAAGTCTTGTCCGCTTGATGCATGCGTCCGCTCGGCTGTTTTATAAATGGCCGGGCGGCGGTCGTGTACAAATGCACTGCGGATGCAACCGCTCCACTGTCCTCCGATATTAATTAGACTAATTGGCGGGGGCGGCTCGGCCGGCGCGCAACACACTTGTTGATTAATTGCCGCACCTGAATCGCGTCGATGCGACTTGCCCGCAAGTTGGGGATCGACGGGTGCGACTTCCGGTTTGCAATTAGCGTGCCGAATTGCGCTCTTTTTTCCACCGCACGATAACTGATCGCATCGGCGGCGGCGGTGGCGGCGGCACGGCAAAGGGGTGGTGGAAGCAGTTTGCAAACCGCCGGCGGGCAGACAGCGAACGCGTTCGTAAACGACGCCGAGAACCGCGACAAGCGCTGCGAAACTATACGCCGCCTCCATAGTTCTTGTTCGCATTGGGGTTCTTGCGGCTTGTGTCGTTTGTCAGCGAAACCTCGAACCGCTCACGGCGTTGCTCGTACAAGGTATCATTTCAGGACGCGCTCCTTATTCCCGAACTGTACGCCTTATATTTGAATTGGAAACTTTGGAATCCTTGGATGACGATTTCGATCATCATCATGCATCCTTTGAATATCTGTTTGTATCCAGTCCCGAAATCCCAAATCTTGACCAAATTTCCAGGATTATGTGCCATATCCATTTTGGATCATGTATACCTTAATAATCAAAAAATCAAGGCTGTATCCTTTTTGGTAATAATCATATCATACTTAATTGCAGCAATGGCGTTAATTAATCCTTGAAAGACTTTTCATCAGTTGAATCGGCTCAATTAAATGCAGAAGTACATATTGGATTAATAGATGCAACATTTAGCGCATTGAAAGGAATTGAAACAAAGTTCCTTTCGGAAATGAAAGGAATGCGTGCGTTCGAATATGTGATTAAAATTAATGAGCAGCGATTTGGAACGAGCCCTCCTAATAATCCAACATTTGTTATCCTTGGTCCACTCATTGTTGGCCCATTCAACGGACGTTGTGCTAAAAATTCCCTTTCATATATTAAAGCTTCGTCCTCTCCATAGAATTCCTCCAAATTAACTAAATGACAAAGATTCCTTCTATACTATCACATTATCCTTGAAGCTTGAGATCCTTCAAGGTAATTAATTAAGATTTATAATCATAGCGCATGAAATGTTTTATTTCTATTATGAGACTTAATTAGTGCACTATTTATCCTGCATTTTCGACACTAATTGGTCCTGGGACATTGCGAAAATCCTGGGAGTCATTTGTATCTCATTATTCGCGAGGATTATATTGACAAATGATTACCCGAGGAGATGGTGAAACGAAGTGATGAAAAATCAGATTTCCAGGACGGAAGATATATTTAATTTGCTGAGGATGAACCACTCCCGGAAGTGCGGGGGCGGCGAGGACGAGAAGATGGCCAAGTTCGAAATTATAAGCGCCTTAGGGTTAAATAATGCTTCATAAACCGGGCTGCTCAGACGGCATTTACTCGGCCATAGAAAGTTGCCTGACCTGCATGCAACCGCCGCCACCGCCGCCAACGCCGCCGCCTCCACTGACTTCATCTCAGCTGCGGCGAGCCCTGGTGCAAACGCAAGTTGTGCGCCAGCTGAGACAGCTGCTGCTGGACGCTGGCTAGCGCCATCGGGGGCGGCTTGTTTAGTTTGCGGACGCGTCCGCCTTTGTGTTTTCCTAAACAATATCGCGCCGCCGACGGACGTCAAACACAATCGTCGGCGCGTGGAGGACTGCATTCAGTCGCGCCGCCGCCGGCCGAAAAAGAGGTGCCAGTCGGGGACGGCAAAGCGCTCGCCGCCGATTTCGCATTCGCCACTGCACCCCGAAACGTGGCCGCCTCCAGCGTGGAACGCTCTCCGGGTGCACTGCAGCGTGTGTTTGCCGCCCTCAAACGAACGCGGCGTGCGTGCACATCTGATGGATCGGAGGCGGCAATGAATAGCGTGCATAGAAGCCGTAGCAATGCAAGGATCAGGATGATCCTTACGACGGGCATCGTATTCATTTCGGATTCTTGCATTCAATGCGTCCGCAAGCCACCATGGGGGCGGCGTAATCTGTCACTTGAAGGTTTACGCCCTAATCGGATGGCGGCGACGATTCGCGCGCTGGCGAAATTACTTAATAAGTTAAAGTGTGTAAGTTTGTCGCCGGCGCTATTAGCGCTGCATATTTCATCGCGAGAATGTGCGAACGCCGCGGCGTAAAATGTCGCTGGGGAAATTTAAGTTTTTAAATGCGCCGCCCCCATCCGATACATACTTTATGACGCTTCATAGTTAATGATCGCCTTCCTGCGGTTCTGTATCCTGCGGTTCTGTATCCTGCGTAATTGCACCCTGGCATTCGAGATTTGCAAATCCTCATATCACTCTCTGAACTGAAATTTTCCGCGAGTCCTTGACGTCTGCGGCAAAATGCGCAGTCACAATCAAAAGTAATTCGTGTTTTTTACGACTTTGTCGTCCTTTGAGGCGTCCACTGTGCGCCTTTTTTAATGCCTGCTGCAATCACAATTTCCCAGCGCCTGCCTTTTTGTTCCAGCTTCACGGGGCTTTCTCCTTGCCGCCTCCGTTTTTTACAATGTGCCAAATTAGTCTCTCTTAGTTGTCTAGCATCAGGGCTCT
This sequence comes from Aleochara sp. GC000083, assembly GCA_030264555.1. Taxonomy (NCBI): domain Eukaryota; kingdom Metazoa; phylum Arthropoda; class Insecta; order Coleoptera; family Staphylinidae; genus Aleochara; species Aleochara sp. GC000083. The sequence continues at coordinate 85,996 of JARJDZ010000145.1, forward strand.
TCACTCGTCGTCGGCCGTACCGAATCTTTTTGGGTCGTTTGAGCCTCACGGGGTGGCAACGACGACGACGGCGGGGGCAACGACAGGACCGGGGGCGGCAACGTAACCGGTTCGCATTCCCCAGGCAGCCGCATAAAATTAGGTTTCATGTTCCATCTTATTAAGAGTGCGCGCCTCCCGCAAGACTTTTTACCTCCAACTTTTCCGACGATGTTTTCCCGAGCGGAAAAATCACTCTCGGAGCGTTGCGTCGTACGTCATCGATACCGCGATGGATCTTTGAGCGTCAAATGGCTAGAAAATCATTAGAGATCCTTCGATTCCGCCACCGCAGAGCCGGAGACGATGCCTTTGTCCTCGTTGCATTGAAGCGTGCACAATTGCACTTCTCGCTCGCCGCCCCCACAGCTCGAAGGCGGCAGCCCCACACTCTTCGTATGGGTGGCCGATATTCGCGAGATACTCGGGAAAGAATTGACTTTTAAGTTAGTGCCTTCATCACGATTTCATGACTTCACAACTTCGCTCAGTTTACTTTTACGTGGCTTCATCCACTCGTTGTTTCTATGCCACTAACTTGACGTCAGCATCGGTGGTTTCTTTTTTTGTTGCTGTTCGTCGAGATTTCTTGGCCGCCTCCCTCTCGCCGCGTAATGTTGTTATGCGGGCCGGCACTTTTACGCGCAAACTTTCAATGCAGAGGTCATTCGCTGATTAAATCGGATCAAGTACTTTTGCGCACATGATTTTTTCGCATGGGTCTCGAGGTGTGTGAATCAAGGGGGCGCAAATCTTCGAAAATTCCTTGAACGCGTTTACATGACATTGGCATTCGTTTCCGGTTCGGGTTGCGTGTGTTTAAACAAATACATCATGGAAATTCGGGCCCCGAAACGGAGGCATTCAGTGATTTTTCTCACTTTGCCCCGAGATCACTCACTCACACATCGTCGATCCGTCGATATCAGGCCCGACGCTGCCGCCCCCCGATATACGAGCCACCTTCAGTGCCTACTGTACTTATTTCGCTCTCATATCCCTTAGACGTTTCCCCATCCGATCCCTTTACTACATAACAAGGTATTTGATGGCTGGGGGCGGCGGCGGCGCGAGCGATGGAAAAACTACGTGAATGAGGGTTGCGACGGGGAGCGGGGCATGTAAGACGAACACCGAAACCCATTCGATCGGAAGGAACGCGATCCCCTTCATGGACCTGGACCCTTGTTGCTGCCGTTTGGGTTCGTCCTGCGCGCGTGATGGAGGCGGCATTTTTCGGCCCTCGCCCAGGACGAAATGCGATGCGGCTTGTGTCGTGTGCGTGAACGCGACGCTTTTTAAACGGTCCACACACATCATCGATATCATTTTTGATGGTTCACTCATGGGGGTTTAATGACGCATTGAAGTCTCCTTTCAAGTGTTTCCTTTTTTGATTTTGAATTTTCGCGATTACCCCCCCGATTGCAACGACTGCAGGATCCATGATCTCAATCGGGATGATCTATCGGGGTGGACTTGCTGAATTGCGTCATCCGCCCCCGCTCGATACAGACGCAATGCATGTATCCGGCCGGCCGTACCTCGTCCCGATCCTGATCCTTTCATTTCATACGCGTGCCCCTCAGGACGCACCGCTCACTTCCTTCTGGCCGGCGCAAAGCAATTCCCACACCCTCGGCGAACATATATTTCTAATAAAATTTACGATTTCGTGCTTTATATATTTTCACCCCCAGCAACCCCACGCATACACGCGCGCGGAGGCGGTGCGAAAAAATTGGAAAGGTTGCGTCTTATTTATCGCGCGCGCGCGCCGCCGAAATATACACGAATAGTGAAAAACTACCCCCAAGTTTTTACCGCCGCAGCATGCGTACTTTACGGCCGGGTCCGACGAAGGCCCCCCCAAAAAAAAAGCGTGTATTTCGACGCCGGGCGCGGGGGGCGGCACACGTGGGCAGAAAAAAGAAAATAAATAAAAATATATTGACGCCGGGGGCGGCTGCTGCAAGTGCTGTGCGAGCAGCAAGGGTTATGTGCAATTTCGGGCGAGGTGAAAAATGATGGTTATGAAAGATTTTTTCGACTTGCCAGCCCGTTTCCCGGGGAACAAAGGGGAGCGAAAAATGCCAATGAGGGGTGGCTAAGTACCTGCATTTTGTGGCCGAGTTGTAATAAAACTTCCAAAGACACCCTTCTGAAAAGGGAAATTTCGTTGTAAAATTTCTACACATTAAAATGAATTTTCAAAATGGAAAATTTAACTATCCTTTGAACGTCAATTAAGGAATAATATGGAGAATTTTTCCTGGTAATCAATGTGTTTCATTGCAACCAGGATGTGGAAAGGAACAGGACAAAAAATTCACAGATAATTTAGAAGGGTCAAAAAAGCTCATTTTTCAAAGCGGACCTTTTGCCTTAGTCCTTCCCGAAATTGCTTGTAAGCAAACGCTGTTTTTGCGCCCGGGAAATTTACAAGGTGTCCGGGAGAGTCTTGACATAAATCACACGGGAAGTTAAGGATTCGAACAAATAAAAATTCATCATATTTGTCGGATAAAATATTTACTCAGAGTCCTAAGATATCATGCATTTTAAATGATCTTCAAATTGATAGCGTTCGTCAACAAGGATAACAAAAATTTTTATTGTTGGTACCTTCAGGATATCAATTTGTTATCCTTGATTGACTTATGTACAGTGTATGAACAGATAATTAAATAACCAGACATCATTTTTGATTTCATTGAGGAATTCAATCACTTACGGTTTAAGGATAATATCAAATGCGAGTAGTAATTGATTGAATCTGATTCGATTAAAGGTAGCACTCAAATCTTCGAGTCATCTTTGCGAATACCCTTGCATAATTCGCGCGTGTGATTTGTGGGCGCGCTGGCGTTGGAGGCGGCTGCCGATAAGTCTCTTATACACACATTTATTTAGTAGGCCGACGACGGCGGCACGAGTCCTTTTGGGGGCGGCATATGCACTCGCAGGCTGGAGTGCCGTGGGGCGGCGGCAGTGGATGTAACCGGCTCGAGAGTGGTGTGGAAAGCTCATTTCGAACGACATTCATCTTGTATGGTCTCGTGGAGCTGCAATAATAAGGGTTATAACTCAACCGCATCTCTTTCGACGGCGGCGTCGTTGTCGGCGGCGGCGGCGGCGGAGTGCGCGCAAAACGCTCCCGCTTTTTATATTACCATGTGTATTTGCATTCGGTATGCGCGAGGGGGCGGGCGGTTGGCAATGCGGGCTGCCGCAAGCACCTCATACGATGGGACGCGGGGGTGGCGGCACACGAAAGAAGAAAAAAAAGGATTTACTCTCGGAAGTCAGTTTATTCGTTTCGTTTTCGTTTTTGTTTGCGCGCACATGCAGCCGACGCGGGGGCGGCTGCCGACGGGTTCGCCTTCATTTCGCCGCGCGCGCGGATTTATTCGGGCGCGATTTCGCGCGCACATTTCATTCGCACATACGTAACGTCAAAATAGGTGTATTAAGCAGCCACAGTGTGAAAAAGCGACGTCATGCCGCCCCCGAACGTGAGAGGTGGCTTTCATTCGCTTCCACTTCTTGCCTTTTATTGTAATACACTCGGCGCTGGAATGCTCGCATTTCCAGCAGCGAGCGGAAATGCGCGCGTAAGGATCTCGTTTTTTTGCGGTGCGAGGCGCTGCCACCCGAACCGCCCCCGATTGGGAACGGGGTGAACATGATGTTAACAACGCGCAACAACAAGCAGCCACTTAATGCGCCCTGATGGCTTGATAAGCGTACAAATGCGCGCCCATTGCGAGCTGCATTCGTGTGCTGCTGGTGGCGGCAGCGGCGCATGGAGGCGGCGGATGGCGAAAGTGATTAATGGTCTTCGAATGAAGCGCGCGCAAGAAATGTGCAACACTCAATAATAATCATCGTGACATTCGATATGACGGCGGGGCTGTGGCCCCGGTCGCCCAGTCGGCCGCCCCCAACCGAAAAGAAATCAAAAACAACGCGAAAGTCGGCCACCGGTCGAGAGAGCGCGCAATGATAAAAAGCAATCAACGATGACAGCGTCGAGCAAAAAAATTACTTATAAATAACGAAACGCCGAAAGCGTATTACGGCGACGACGTCGACGACGGCGGTACGCGCGGGAGCGGCGGCGGCGTTCGCCGGATGGAAGCTGGCGGAAAGAAAATCGGAAAATCGAATCATTTTCTTCTCGATGCGCTCGAAATGAGAAATAAAAGAACGAGGCGATCGAGTTCGAACAAGTTCGTTTTGTCGTTTGATTTGGTAAATGAATTTACCGACTCCTCGAGTCGGCGTGTCTCATCGGCGGCGGCACTCGCACCGCCGCCACACACAAATGGCGGCGCGGGTGCGCGTCGCCGTCGTCGGAGCAATCGCTCGTCGTCGCAGTTCATTCAATTCGCGTAAAACTTGAAAACTTCATTGGGGCCGATCCGTGGGGCGACCGTGTCAGCGGCGGCGGCGGCGGCGATGTGGGGCAAGCATGGTGCAAGGCGTACGAAGGGCAAAAAGTGAATCAACCTTCAGGGCGATTCTACTTAGTGCCGCTTCCAACTCGCCGGACACGTCGGCGGCGGCGGCGGCGGGTGCGCATTGCCGCCATTTGTCTTGATTTCGTTGGCATAGTTTTACGCCTTCGTGCAAAAAAGGACAACGCCCGTGGAGCAAGTAAACAACTTGTCCACTTTTCTTACCGCTGCTCTAATCATGTTATTATTACGGCGGCGGCGGCGGCGGCGGTTTCGAAGCATCGGGAGAATTAGTGCAACTTGAGTTGCAAAATTGCAGAAATCGCATTGGGGTTTAATTAGGTTTCGAGTCGGTTATATCCATTTGGGGGCAAGATGGCGCACGCCTTGCGGCGTCCTGGAGATGGGGGGCGGCTGTTAAAGGTAAACAACACATCGCATCAACAGCGTGACGAGGGAAAACAAAGATTTGTAACTTTTCAATCTATCTATCACGTAGACAATGTACACAAAGTGTGATGGAAGTTTCATTTGCACTTTTTCGCTTTTCCTTCGCCTTTCGTCCTTCGTCCTTCGTCCTTCAGTCTTCACGCATCGTTTTATTCGATTTTCCCCCTTATCCAGGATTCTTCACCGTTCATCGCTGTGTATAGATATCATATCGGATTTTTTCTGTGTGTCATGTAATGAAAGTTGACAAATATTTGATAAAGTCATATCGAAGATTCATTTAAATAATGAATCGTCCTTTAAAGCTGATTATCCTGGTTTTTGACAAATAAATTACTCAAATGGTAATCGACAAAGTGTACCATTTATAAGTTCGATGGAAAATCCTTAGAGAATTTTGCTTGGATATCTGTGGAAATTTGTGGGAAATTCTCGGGAAAATTGACACAAAAAGCGTTGTGTCGATGCAAGTGGAAAAAGGAAGTGCCTAATGACAAAATAATAATGGCAGGATGAGTGGGCAGTTTTCCGGCCGTCTCACCTGATCAGAAAATAGAAAAAATCCCCGGATGGGTTCCGATCGACAGATGAAGCAACAAATACGCTCGCAATTTTCCGGCAGGGGTGCCACACAACATATTCAACCGGGCATCGGGACGGCGGAAGTATGGGAAATGTTATTGCTGACGCGTGTGCTCAGGACCCTCATCAACGCCAAAATGTGACGCGTGCGATTTTTGTTCCCGAAGGATAGCCCTCGATCGCCACGTGAGCCTAGCCCAAATTGGAGCAATTGCGTTAACGATTATAATCCCTTAAAGTTGTTAATTCAATTCCGGGCCGAAATTGACGCGGGCAAAAAACAACAACGTCCGAAACACACGAGGAAATGATATGGTTCGATGAAATCGGAAAATTAGTTGCCAACCTTCTTCGAAATGGGCCAAAATATGAAATGAAACCAGAAGGATTGATGCGGGATGAATTTTGGCGGAGTTTCGGCCATAGGATCATTCAGCTTTTCCGAGTTTTTCCAGCCGCCATTATTATTGGACCCTATTGTCCAGTGGACATTCATTTCGGCACCGACCGCAACCACGTAGGACCAACATGCTGCCCACCACGTACCCCGTCGCTGAAGATATCGACGGCGGCGGCGGCGGCATCGGTGGCGGGCGAACGACGCTCAGCCATTGACTTTGTGCGCGTCGCGACTGCCGCCCCCCGTCGGCCGGCAATCGCGCGCCGCTTTATCAATACCATAAATCACTACCGTACGGATTCGATGATAAATGGCGTTGCCATGGTCGCGAATAAATTGAACCCGACAACGGAGTTGCTTTGCTCGGCGGCCGCGGCGGAGGCGGCGGAGGCGGCATGCTCTTTGTCCCTCGTCGTCGACGCAGCAACTCATAGCACGCATCATGGACAAATTAAGAAATAGGACTCGCAGAAGATTGCATTCGCTGCATTGACCATCGTTGAAGTCTCCAAGGGGGGCGACTTTTACAAGTAGTGTTTCAGATTGTATAGCAACCGGGGGCAGATACTATAGCTAGTTGAGTTCGTACGCAAGACACAATTGCATTGTGGGGTGCTATCGTCGCGTGCGCCTTCCGGGGGCGGCGATATTTTATGACGAAATTTATAACATTCCAAGCTATTATGCGCCGTTCGAGGACGCCGCCAGCGCGCATTTATACGCTTATGAACACTCGAAGATTACCAGCGAGTGCGGGGCGCGCACTTGCACTTACGCCGGCAATACATAATACGCCGCCCCCGAGCCAGTGTACAAGCGAAAGTTTGGTCGCGACGCTGTCGCCTTGCTTGCCGCCGCTCGGCGTGCCGCCTGCATGTGCATACAGGATGTGCTGCCAACAATGTGCACGCCGGCAATTTGTATCCGCGCCGCCCCCGCCCGCGGCCTCCCACACCCCACCGGCATAAATACGCCGTAATCCAGCCGAATGTGGACGCAAAATGCGGCTCAATTACGATTTCAAGTTGATCTCCCGCGTTTGAATCCCATACTTGGCGTAGGCGGAAAGTTCAAGGACTCTTCAGGAATATTCGGGATAGACGGGACGTTCTGGAGCGCACTGTACGACTCTCGGTTCACTTATAGTTCTTGTAAACGTACTTATTACATTTAACGTACGAGTATGTGCAAGATGTTGTTCGAGGCATTAATTATCTAGCTCGCGGAAACTTCGGCCTCAGCCTGCACCCAGCGCCGGCTGCACTCTCCGCCGCCCCCGCGTAACATATACACCTCCCCCCGCCAGCCACACGTACAGACGGATCCAATTTTCGCATGCTGGAGACGGCGCACCTTCACAAGCAGTTAGCGGGGAAATTAGTGTTCGCCGGACGGCTTGCTACGACACCCCCGTGGGGGCGGCGGCTGCACCTGAAGGGGTCGCCCACTTGAGGCGAACTTCGCCGGCACACGACGCACGGGGGCGGTGGGATATAGAGAATGCGGAACAAGGGGACTAGGACGGAAAAGCCAACAACAGAGGAGAATTGGAAAGCGGGGCGCGCGCGGCATGGGGGCGGCTGGTAGCAAGTGGCAAGTTGCAGGTGCGAATTTTGTTATTAATTCGCTGAACTATGTTACTTACGTGCAGTCGCTTATTAGCGCAAGCGGCGATGGTGGTGGCGGCGGCGACAGCTGAGAGAGGCGGCGGGCGTCTTGTCTTAGCGCGCGCCTCTTGTGTTGGCGGCAACTGCCTGCCGCACTCGACGCCAAATTATTTGTGCATCGTATATCAAAGAGTACATTAATTCATAAACATGCTAATGAAAAATATTGGGTTATTGTTCGGGAAAATGCATTTTCTGCGCTCGCACCTTGCGGAAGTGCTAAATTAGAAAGTTTGTTTCCGGAAAGTTTCGCCAGATTTAAGGCGCGTTTGTAACGTATGTTTGGAAAATTACTCGGAGAGCTATACGTCGCTTCAAAGATAACTTGATCCCGTATAAAGGCGGCGCAGCAATTGGCGGGAAAGTTTCGAAAATTGCGAAGCGAAAATTTATGGACAATTATTTTCGTTTGCGTGATTTATTGCTTCTAAATCCATCAGATTCTAAACTTCTTCAAGGAAGTTAATTAGCCCCATTTTAACATGTTGTATGAAAAGTTCTATGATCTTAATCAAAATGTATAGGATATAGGATTATATTTGAAAGATCTAGATGAATGAAAATTTAAAGTCAACTTTTCAATTTTAACTTTTCCTTTTCATTCATACCATTAACAACAATTCTGATAATATTTATATAAAAAATAATTAAGCATTAAATTCGAAGTCTCATAAATTATAAAATTAGCTGTCTAATTAAAATTTGAAACTTAAAGGAGAATTGTTTCAACTATCCTTAATTTCTTTTTAAAGTTTGATATTATAAGATATTTTATTATCCTTGGAATATAAGTAATTAGACAGGATTAAATATTTTCTGCTAATGTTCTGGTTGAAGATTTCAGTTAGTTTTTTCTTTTTGCAAAAAAATAACGTGACATCAGCTTTCCTAGAGATGTTGAAGAAAATTCGAATTTCACGGAAAACAAAGTTCTTGTAAATGTTCTTACAGTCATTCGTGCGCCCGTAAAAACTTGGAAAACATTTTCAATTACTCAGAAGTGTTAAGTTGTATCCGTGGAACGAACAGCGAAAAAAAAAGGACCCCGAAGAAATAATTTCTTATTGACCTTCATTCGCTGCATGTATCTTTTTATTTCAAAAAACCGTAGAAATAATTTGATAACAACTTCACTTCCCAACGTGTTTCGCTGAATAATCGTCCACGGCCATTAGAAAACACGTTATTGCCGACGAGTTCCACACTGAATTACCCAAGTTTTTTTCTCCCCCCTCTGCGCCCCGCCGGCCGCCCCCGGCCCCGGCTCGCGTTGGCTCGTGTCTGCCAACTTTTTCGCAAGCAGCATACAACTCGTACGTTCGCTCGTTTACTCTTAATCTCATTCCTCACTCCGCCGCCGCCACTACCACTGCCACTGCCGCCGCCGCCAGAGCCACTACCGCCGCCTGCGCCCGCAATTCGAGTGCACGGCTGGACGACTTCACGTACACACACACCCATCCACATCGACCGCGTTTATATGTTGCGCGGAAAATTGCGGAAGATGCGAAGTCGACTCGGGGGCAGTGGGGCAGAGCGTTCGCCGCCAAGAGTGTAGCTTCGAGCGCATCGAAAACGACAATTGTATTCGGAGATAAAGCGCAAGATTTCAGCGAGCGCACGCGAAATTTGCCTCGGTGTGGGTGTTCGCCGCCCCCAAGTTGGATGGGTATGCTCGTCAAAACGATGCGCCATTTGAAGCGGATGCTGAAAAATATTTTGTCGCGAGTTGCATCGGGGGTGGGTGGACTTGTGCATCTAGTGGGTGCCCTCAGTGGTTCTGCCCCCAGTGCAGACGGGCAACACCTCGCTCGGGGGGCAGCAAGTTCTTTTACGAGTGGCCAATCTCGAATATTGAAGCGCCCGGGCGAGGCAGATGGCGGGCGGTTGGCGGTCGCCGCCGCCGCCGCTGGCTGTGGGGTTGTTTGCTGATGGCCGGGATGTTACTAAAGGTAAATGGTGTACGCGAAATTGGATGGGGTATAAACAACAAGACAAGACGAAGAGCGAACAAGACCAACAGCTTGCTACGTTGGAACGCTTACTGCCAACTCTTTTTCGCCGCCCCCGAGATGGCTATCCCTGCACTGGTTCGTGTGCCAGCCCAGCGCATGCCGTTGTTGTGATACACTCGCTCGCGCATTGTTTCATCGCTCGCTAATGGCGATGGTGGCGGGCATGGGGCGGGGGCGGTCGACGCCGAATGAAATATCGGTAATACCAGAAAAATTATTGCTATAATTCAAGTAAGTAATGCGGCGGCGTGCGGCATGCGAGGAATGGCATTTTGCATTATGCAATTGTAAGTTAGTGCGCGCCGCGACGGCCGCCCCCGCTTGGCCGCCGCACGCCACCGCCGCCGCCGCCGCCGCCGGCCCAAGGCGAATCGTCGGCCGCTCGTAAATTACATCATTGACGTTGTAATGGTGGCTTGTAGAGTTATAGATAGGGGCGGATTTCGTTCGAAATCGCTGTTCGAATCGGTAACAAGACGCGAAGAAGTCGGAGCCGGGAGGCGGCTGGGGGTGGCTGAGGCTGTGCGGAGGCTGTGCGGAAACACACAAGGCGGCCGAAAGAAGGCGAATGGGCGCGCAAAAAATACGGTGTGTGTTTGCAAGCCCGGCCGGAAATGGATGTAAAGACGCCGGCCAGGACACAGCCGTGGTGGATGGGGTGGAAGATGGGGGGCGGCAGAAGGAGAGAAGAATGGTTCGAACTTATTGGAAGTGCATGCGGTGCCTATTGTAGCCGTGATTTGTAACGACTTTGAGCGCGCTTTGGCCGGCGCCTCCGCCACCAGTGCACGGCCGGCCTGCCGCCGCATGGTGGCGGCGCGCTAAAGACCACCGCCGCCTCCCTTCCTGTCTTGTAAATTACATCAAGTTCCTTCAAGTCTCTTTAACTTTGACTCACTGCCGGCGACGGCTGCGCCACCGAAAGTGTCAATTTTAAGTGCAGCGCCACGCTATTTATTGATCATAAACCGCGATAAATTAGAACCGCGTAAATCATGTGGGTTTCAGCCGCCTCCAAGTGCCATTTTCTATTTTTCTGGTACCAACAAAAATCAACCCTTAGAGTAGAAGAAAAACGAGCGGGAAATAACTTTCTTAAGTATCAAGCCAAAATCAGGAACCAGCTGAAATCAGCTCAAATAAATTCTGGATTACATGGGAAATCCCACCTCCTGTTTACTACTTGAACTCAAATTGAACTATTATCATAAGGTAGCAAAAAAAATTTGACCAAATAGACACATTTTTAATGGTCTAACCCTTTGGTCCCAATTTGGGCACCACATCACTTAATAATGACCTTCAAACCAAAAACCTCCAAAGAATTTTGAAATAATCACTTTGTCTAACCAACATTTTCGCTTCCAGATCAACCAACAGTCTGTGATGGAGACGCAAGTTTAGAACCATCGACCAACCCAATTCGCAACAACCAGAACCAACACGAAACAACACACTGCCAAATGAATTCCCCCTGCGCGCATCGCCGCCGCCGAAGCATCGGAGCGCACCACTGACTGATTGTGTGCCAGCCGGTGATCAAGTTCGTCTTCGCGACCAAGAGGAACCCACTCGTGTGTGCCGCCTCCAGCGAGCGATTTGCGTGCGTGCGACACTCGTCGGCGAAGATGCAGCGCGCGCTCGCCCCCGCGCGCCAAGCGCACCATCATCCGGGTGCCGCCGGCGGCGATGGTGGCGGCGGCGGCGCCACGTCGAGCGCCGCCGGCACCGCCGCCAGCGACCACCAGCACCTGCTGGGGCCGCTCGAGAGCGCGCTCTCCTGCCTCTGGATCGTCACGCCGCTGGCGGCCACCGTCTCCCTCGCGTTCGTGCTCGTGGCGATGCTCACCAACCAGTGGCTGCACACCGAGGAGCGGATGACCAATCCCGCCTACAACGGCACCGGCGACAAGGATTACCTCTCGAAGATGACCGTCTCCGGCCTCTGGATGTTCTGCTTCACGAATGGTGAGTGCAATCCTGCGTTCTCTTAGTGTCAATGTCGAAGCTGGAGGTCTTTCTCTGGATTTGGAATTTTTCTATATCAGATGGGTTCGAAAATTGGGTGGGATCTCGTAGAACGAAACCTCGGGCTCGTTGGGTTCCAAAATAAAAAGACCATATCTTGTTATCTGGATCTAAATTCAGGTTCTGAATTTGTTCCGAAAGTGGATAGAATTTAGGATCGGGTATTTCCAAACCCCGTTCAGATTCGTCGAAATATGGTAAATAATCTTTGAATCATCGAAATCGGACCAGTAGTTTCAGAGATATGAAAATTTTGGAAAACTCATGCGATTTTCAGAATTTCATGCCGGTTTTTTCTTCAAAGGCGATTTCTGCTCAATCCATTGTCAAAACGGTATGAACCCATACATATTTGAAAAGTGCTCATCAAAATCTACAATTTGGTTCTAACTTTGATTTAATTGGTCCAACAGTTTAAAAGTTATTCGTAGTTAAATGAGCGAAAAACAAGAAAATTTTACATTTTTAAGTCCCACTTTGCACCCGACTACATCCAATTACAGCAACCCTTCGCTGATATGACACGATCCGCATAATATCTGCTAAATTAGCGCCCGTTCAACCGGTCGATCGTATCGATATTCAATCATCGGATCGCGCGCGGAAACCCCATTGTGCTATTAATAGTTTTCCGCCGGCGCGCGCACACTTTCGTATATCATTATAAACTTGTCAGACGCAACCAACAATGTATACTTTTAATTGGATTTCTCAAGGCGGCGATTTGTTAAGATTAACAAATCGATCGTGCTGGTACAGCGCCCATCGTACGACCGCCCCCCAATTTCCCATTTCCACACGATCTGCCGTTAATTCCACTTCCAACTTGTGCGTATAATTTGCTCGTGCATTACGCGAATTAACTTTATTTTTTCGCACATAATGGACCGTTGTGATTTCGCACACACAACTTTTCGTTGTAGCTAATAACACAAGCAATATTGAGTAGCATCATTTGCATTGCAAATATTTACGTAAACCTCGAATTCATTACTATTTCGAAAATATATCGTATTTTATAATTAACGAAAGTGTTCGATTCATTCGCAATTTTCACGTGCAGCACATTAATTTTGCGGTTTCAAACAATGTTTCATACAGTTTGTTATTTATAAATTGATTTGTCAGAAAGTAATTTGCAAAATTCACATATTATTCTAGAAGCGAATTTAATAATTGAAGTTATACATGAAAACCTGCAATTTTGTCTTTGGATAATTTATGATAAACATGGAAAGCATTTAAAATTTTGGCAATTATTTTCGTTGTTGCAATTTTAACGAGCAGAAAGTATATTAACTAGGTTTTCAACTACTGCAACCCGTGTTATTGTTTTTAACAGAAAACTACAAATGAATTGATTTTAAAACTGTGTGTATTTTGCAAAAATGCGAATGTGAATATAATTACATTGTCAATTTGCCAATTGCCAATTTCAGTTAAATTGGCATCAAGTATACAATATATATTTTAAAATTATTGTTATCCTGTTGAAATTATTTAACCGGAAATGTCATAAACCACTGATTTTTCTCAATAGCTTTTATCAAGTTGCAATAATCACATTTGCAAATTTTTTGAATTGTTTATATCATACATATATTAATTGACTCCCAAATTTTAAAATGACTTCCGGTTTTATACTATTTAAAAGTTCCCAAACTATACTTTTCTTCATATATGTGGATCTGTATTAAGGGATAATGAAAATCCCCTTCAAACATTCCGAAAAACAGGAATAAAACATTGGTACAATTTCCACTCGAAGGGCCGCAAAACCAGGACCCAAAATGCGACATGCTTGTTTATCCCATTGTTATAAATAAATCTCGAACGTGTGCGTATAGTGCATAGTACGATACCGTCGAGAACAGCACCGCAGTTATAATTCGCAATAATAATTAGCGCGCAACAATGCTGAGGACAAAGGCGCGGATCCTTGCCGGCCGACAAAGTTGGAAATAAATTGGCAATGCGACGAATGCGTCCGAATTAAGCGAATTACTCATTAAGACGGATGAAGGATCCATTTATTCGGCGCATTCATTCGTTCGTTCGTTCATTCAGCCGGTGGTGCGCGCGCACTTCCTCATCAGCCGCCCCCACACGCCGGACTCGGGCCGGGTTGCTCGTTACTCCTCAGACAATGTGGACGCTCACATATTGTGTAATTAAGACCGGACAGGCATGGGGGGCCTTTGCCGCCTTCATCGCCGCCACCGCCTCCGACACCACCACCGCCACCACCGACGAGGTTCGGTGTGCCGAGCGCTGCGCATAGTTGCTTAATAATGCCGGATCCGTGCGTGTGGGTGACATGCACACATTCTTCCGACCTGGCGCTCGTGCCGCCTCCGCCACCGCGCCGCCGCCCGGCGATGAGATGTGAACACTCGAACTAATTACAAGTTAGCGCAAGTCGTTTACACGACCTCGCTGAGTTATGAGTGGCGAGGGTCTCTTTTCCGAGTCGCTGCCTGCCCCCAGCCACCACAATCATCTCACTGGCGGCGGCGGTGGCGGCAAGCAAGCCGAATTCGGGAATCAGATTGTAACCGAATTCGGGTTATGAATTGTCTTGTCCCCGCGCTGCCATAAAAACGCCGCCGTGCAATTCGCACAAACACTCACTGGATCGCCTCGCCGCCGCCGAGATTTGCACATCTTGGCGCATCGACGGATCATCCGTCCGATGATAACTTGTTGAATATTACGATCGGGGGTGGTGTGGTGCATCCACAGGATGCTAATAAACAATCCGCCAGCTTGGTTAATGTTTGTACACATGCGCGTCGTCGTTATGCAAATTGCAAATTGTTAATTGTCTGCGTCGCACGTCGCGGTGCTTCATAATCGCTCGGAGGCGGCGTGCACTTGCCGCCCGGGGGCAGCGGATGTCGTCCTAACGCATAAACAGGAAAACAGCAACGGGCGCACGAAAAAAAGTATTTTAATTAAAGTTTCCGCGAACACAGGCGCGCGTGTCGTCCGTGCAAACAAGTTGCGCGGAAAAAGTGCCCGCCACGAGGAGCGCGTCCTGCCCGCCGCCCCCAGGCGAAGGAAGTCAAGAAAGTTTATTAATTAGCGCCGAATCCAACAGGATTTTTACACGCGCGCAGGTTAGACACTAATGGCCACCGCCACCCGTCCCATCCACCCGCAGGGGTGGCGGGGGCGGCGGCGCACGACGCGAAAGATGCGGGTACGCCACCCCCGGTTTATGCGAAGTTAATTAATAAATAGATTCCGCGTTTTTCACCGTCGTGATGCACATCGACGCACACCGCCACCATCGCCGCCCCCGCGCCGCATGGCGATAAATCATCGAACGCGTTCGCGTTACTCATTTGCCGTGCATAAATCGCATCCACTCGGCGAATTCCCTCGATGCGGCTCGCCCACAAATTTAATCAGAAACTTCCCTAACTGCTCGCTGAATAAATTTACATTATGCCCACCAAAACAAACCGTGCTTATACGGTGAGGCGGCGGTGGCGGCTTGGGGGCTGGGGGCTGTATGCGCACCGAAGACGTCGCAACAAGAAGTCATGACTGTACACGGCCACGTTTGCTTACTTGCTTACCTTCGGGGGCGGCGGCGGCGACGGCGGATGAGCGCCGCAATTTATACAGTCCGCCAGGACACGTTAGGTGTTTAAATGCGTCCGTGTAGATTATGAACCCTTTAAATAGATAATGAATGTCAAGCAAGGGCCGTGTCTGCTGGGAGTTGCGCTTTTATTTACGAGTGCTTCGTGTCAATTTTGCATGTAAATTGCCATCGGAATATTTAGCAACACATTTTTTTTCTTAACATCCTTAAATTGGAAGTATGACATACCTGAAGTTTTTCCATTATTCTATAAAACATTACTTAGAATTAGAAAATGATTTAAAACTGAAATATCAAAAATTTTAAACAAAATAATTCCAAAAAAAACTTTTAAATTTTAAAAAGTTCTGGAGCAAAATTTCTAATACACTTTTGAATTCACTTACCACTCTTAAATCATACCATACTTAAGATGCTACAAGAACTTGTGCACTCAGCTAAATAACTGCTAAAAGACAAGCCGCCTCCATGCGAAACTAATACATTTATAAATTGCGATCCGCCATGATTGAAACCCAATTAAGCGTAATTATATTTCACTCGCATCGAGGCGCGCGCGTAAAGTACTCACTCGATCTAGCAAGGTGCACCCGGAGTTCATGCGTATGGGGGGCCATCATCGCCGCCCCCGTCGCTGCCGCCACCGCCGACGACGATGTCATCGCCGACGACGTCCTGCCCGTGCGCCATAACAACTAAACGCCATCAAAGTGAGTAATTGAATCAAATACCCGACGAAATCAAAGGCCACTTTAAGCCCACTCCGCCGCCGCCCCCGCACACACGCCGCCGCCGTGTATCGGTCGTGTTCGCTTGTTCTTCAGCGCCCACGCGAACTCCTCGACGGCGGCGGCGGCGTCGTCGTCGTGGCACCCACATCGCTCGGCCGCCTCTCGTCGACGGCCGCTCAACCCTTTTCAATCCCGGCCGCGAAATGCGAGCTGCCTTTACGTGCCATCGCATAATGCGCCGCCACCGCCGCCGCCGTCGATGAGGACGACGAGGATGTCGTGGCAAGACGGCCGCCGCCTCGAATTCGGCGCGCATCAAACTTCCTACTTAACTCTTTGACTGCGCGCAAATAGACAGCGGGTGGTTTGTCGGGGGCGGCGGCCGCTCGGCCGGCGGTCGCCGTGCCCTCATGGTATTTGCTGATTTGAGTGGAAAGTTTACTTGGGAATTTCCGGCGGCGGGGGTTCCCTTGCATTTTTGCCACCGCCCCCATAGATAGAGATAACGCACTGGATGACCATGCGTCATAAATGTTTGCGAATTTGTGCAACAAAGTGGAAGGGCGGCGGTGTGTGAAAAGTCATGCAAGTGTAATTAATGTAGGGATTTTCCTCGTCTTATCTAAATAATGAGATCCTTTATTATTTAAGATCTTCCTTCAAGTTTTGTATCTTTTTGATGATTACTTTGGAAACTATTAGGGAAAAATTTTGGTAAATCTGAAGTTGAATTAATTCCCTACTTCATGGAATCAAGAGGAAAATGGAAAATCAGGAGGAAAATGCAAAAAAGGACGCAGAAAAAAATTCATTTGAAATTGGCGATTATTTCGCAAAAGAGTGCAAAAAAACCGAGAATATCATAAACCAACAGAGACGTGTGTTTTATAACGCGCGAAAATCGCTCGGATGCGGAATGCACGTAGCGCAAGCCACCGCAGCCGCCTCCGCCGCCTCCGAACAAAAACGCGGTGTGCATCGTGCGCAGACACGTATTATGGTGAAAATTTTACGGTTTGTTGTTTATACGAAACAATTAAGAGATAAAATATTAAAAGGAAAGTTTTATTATCAGTTTGGCATGTTGCGCCGCCACCCCCACCGCCATAGCTCGATGGCCAGTACGCTTGTTGCACTATATTTTTTTTGTTCCTCGCGAATAGGTGCCGCCACTCGACCCGTCCTCGTCGAAGATATATGCACGACGAAACATTTACATTCGCGTCCGCATCAGCGCCACCGCTCGCCGCCACCGCCGCCGTTGCCGCCGCCACCACCGCCGCCGCGTTTAATTTATGGCCGTAACAAAAGAAAGCGTTTTTCATTGGCTTCCACCGGGCGCGCATTCCACGTACGCGTGCGGCGGCGGCGGTGGCGAAAATCGCCGCTGAATTTTGATGGATGCTCGGATGATAAATAAATTTGGCGCGATTCGGGCGGCAGGCAATCATCGATTTGAAGTGCGGCATTGATTTGTTGTTCATTCAACTATACGAATACGGTTGCCATGGAGATGTCGGGGGCGGCTATCGCCAGCATTCAAGAATTGAGGAGGGGAGGAACAAATTTTCATCTCAATTTGCTCCGTGGCCCGAATTTCGTAGGTAATTGCTCGAAAATTTCGCAAAAAATAAACGCCGACGAAATGTGATCGCGCGCAAAAACCGGATAAACATTTTCCAAACAGCGATTGTTTGCTTTTCGGATGAACACTGAAAAATTTCGGCGAGGGAAAAGGTAATAAAAATGGTATCATAACTGAAATTTTAATTTTTGATGAACTCGAAACGATATGCTAATTGGTCCTGTGAGAAACGGGTTCATGGAGTGGAATTTTGCACGAAGAAGGTAAACAATAAAATTTCCAGAAAGTCCATTTTACTGCCATGCTAGGTAATTGTTGTTTTACGAGTAAGCTCTAGGAATTTAATTAAAACATTCAAAAATTAATATCAACAAATTCAAAAAATCCATTAAAACAATATACTGTTTTTTTTTTATTTGAAAGGACATTTGATTGGAATTAGTGTTGATTATGATATCATTCTTAGAAATTCCAAGTTTGAGCATTCAAACTCAATTCGCGCGTATTAATATCAAGAGATGAAGTCTAATTGTTAATTAACCTTTGGCGTGCCTTTGCGAAATGCGACTTCGCATTGCATTCCGAACGTAATTGGTTTCAAGTAATTATCCTTATGAGCGCATTATTTTGTTGACATGAACATTCAGCCGGAAATCAAGCGCGCACCGTCCACAAATAACGCGCCCGCATGCGAGCAGCGCAATTTGCGATTATTTCGCCAAGTGCAACCTGCATTCGTATCGGTGACGGGGGCGGCGGCGGCGGTGGCGGCGACGATGGCAACGGCTGACACCAATGCTTGTTGTCGCCGATGGCAACAGGCGACAGATGTAATTGACTGAAATTATGTAACCAGCGTTCGACAAACTGGGGGCGGTTGCATCGATGCCGCCGCCGCGTTGCACAAAAGTATGCGAGTGAGTTGCGAAGTTGGCCTCCATTCTCTCCATTCCCAGACCACATGTCTGCCCACCGAAAGGACAACAAAGAGTCAGCACACTTGCTTCCCGGGGGCGGCAGAAAATTGATGATGAATGCAATTTCACAAGGAAATTTTCATTTCTTATTTTCATTAGGGCGAAATTTTGTCGAAAAGGTTTGAAAATGATGAGTGAAGATGAGGAAATGACGTCAAAGTTGATTGTCAATGACGAGGATGACCTCCGGTTTCCTGGAGATATCAATGCGTCGACCGGAAGTGCTCGTACTTATTCAGGATATATATCCTGAATCAGAAAATACATTTTTTGTTCGCATGAGTTGATCCGGTAGTTTCAACGCGGATGGGGTGGGATGATGCGGCGGTGATGTTTCGCGCTGCCTTGAGAGGTGTGTGCGGTGGGGCGGTGGGGCGGCTTGGGGGCGGCCGAATGATACGGATGTGCGCGCCGCGCCTAATGGAATATTCATGTATTTCGCTCACCTGTTTACACATAATATTGCGACGCGTTGTTTTCGCTCGGTATTCTTTCGCGGAGCGGTGAAACATGGCCGAACCTATTTGCGACAACGGCGGCGGTGGCGGTGGCGGTGGCGGAAAATTCGCGCGCCCCGACTTCGATGCACACGCATGATAGACACCTCTCTAATGTTTCATCCAATTGGATTGGACACGGCGTGTTTATGCCGCTTTTTCCGCCGCTGCCGCCGCCGCTACATTTTCATCCAGTTCGCAATTTATGCATTCACACTGCGCGCATTATTCAAATGGGTTAATGCGCGCCGCGCGAGCGCCCGGGGCCGGGGGCGGCAGAATCCTATAGTTTTATATCTTCGGCGCGTCGTTTTTTCTTCATTGCGTCGCCCCGTCGCGAAAAACATTTCCGTCGAGCCGCGCACATATTTTCTTGGCGACTCGCTCCAGCCGGCTGACGCTTTCCGCCCTTTTCACCAGCCGCCTCCGTGCGCCCATCCGGCGCTGCCCCCGCTACCGAGACTAGGTGACTAAAAGACTAAAAGACTACATAAAGCAATGTCATATATTTTTATTATGATAAATTGCTGTCGACGTTCGCCGCCTTACAAACGCGCGCCGCCGCCGTCAGCGACATCGCCGCCTCCGCCGATGCGCCGCCAGCATCGCGACGCGTACGCCGTGTCAAAGCGTCCAAAGATCCCGCGAAAAAGCGCAAAAATCATGCTGAATTACCTTCGACCCGTGAAGGCGAATATTCATCATTTATTGACGCCGCCACTGCCGCCGCCTCCAATGAGGCCAACGCCCTTCATCGACGAAACGCTGACATCCTTAATCTGTACGCGATTTGCACATGCTTGATCCGCGATCAGTCGCGATGTTAGATTAATTCTGGAGCATCGGCCGATAAAAAAATTACGCGCGCGAAGGTCGGCGGCGGTTAATTGCGCCGGCGGCTAATTCAATTATTCAATTATTTGTGTAGAAATTAGCACCGCCGCCTCGCGCGCGCTGCCCCCCATTGCTCGCGCAAACCGGAAACTTTGATAAGCGACATTGACGTCCGCCGTCAAACTTCCGCCGCTTTCGCGGCACGCTGCGCTGCGGCGGGGGCGGCGGCGCCCCAGCTAGCCACCACGAAGCGCACAGGCACACACGCATGGGGCACGTCAGTTGGCGGGGGCGGCGCAGTGCGGCCGACACACGAGTTGACGGGACGCCTCTGGAGAAATTGTTCTTCGCCGCCACCGACGCCGCCGCCGAAGAGAACAGCGTACATACTCACTTACCGAAAACGTCCCATTCGTCTCAGTTAAGGCGAAGATTTATTTCGGGACTTTCACACCCGCCCCCAGCCGGGCGCATCAGCCGCCTGCGAAAATACCGAAGCGAAATATACACAAATACATCGACCGCCCCCGATGCCCCGGCCCATTCGCCCACCCACCCCCATCGCCGCCGTCAACGTCAGCGCGCGCGGAATCATGAACGGCGGCGAAGTTCGCGTCCGAAAGTTGCCGCTTTAATGAATAATTAATGAAGTTTCGATTTTTCTTAATTATTACTAGACAAGTTCGGTTTTTTGCGGGGGAGGAGGTGAAGTTGTTCGGGGGGCGGCATGCGTTCGCACATGGTGCACGCGTCGAAAAACGTGCGTCGAAAACGCCGAAAGCGATGATATATGGAATTGAACGGAAATGATGTTCGCTGCAGGATACGCTCGACCGAATTATAAATTATCGTCGTTCCCATTACGAGTCCTGGTTCAAACGGACGCTCGAATGGACCCATTCGGGTAATTTTTGGCCGCCATCGGCGATTTCGGGGATGGGGCATCGATGACGTGCATTGTGGACATTTGCAGCTAATGCATATGTGTGCATACAGGATAAAAGCAACGGTCGAAGCAAAATGCCAAATTTAAATTTATCCCGTTGCATTCTTAATGTGCGGCGAATGCTGATGGCGATCCGAGTGCGTTTTCCTCGTGTAAACATCATTAGTTGTCCTGGAAATGCAATTGCTCCTGCTCCTGCTATAAATCAGGACGCTCCCACGTGTTTTATGAAGTGTACATGTTCGCGCCACGTAAACCACAATACGAGTTTATAGACATCTAATTATTAACTGCAAATTGTCCTTTGGGACAACCCTTTTTCATTTCAAATTATCCCGTCTATTATCCAGGAATACACACATTTTTATAAGTAAACATTCAAGTCATAAAACGTTCATAAAAAATGGAGAAACTATTTTTTTTTTGGACATTATCCTGGAAATTAATTCATCTCACATCATTGTCCTGGCTAATATCCCAACTCTCCTGGGCGCAGGAAGACGACGGAGGGGCTGGAGCGTAAACTAGTTGAAAATCGCTGGAAATCGGCGAATTTCGGCGAGCGCACACCGGAATTCTTCACAGGAGTCGACTGCTTGCTCGACAGGACGCACTGCAAACACGGATCCTGTAAACAAAACGGGAGCGCCGCCGCCGAGCGAAAACAATCCTACAGGGAAATCCATTGACAAGTGCCTCGAACACGAGCCTCGAATGCACTTATCCCCCATGTTGCACATTGCTCTTTTGGCTCGCGCCGGCCGGCACGATTCCCATCGCCGTCGCCTGCCGCCTCCCGCTGCAGGATGCGCTCGCCGGGAGAGCCGCACGTCTTCATCAGAGGGCCCGAATGCGCGCTGGCGTCGCCTCCCGCTTCAGGGAATATCCCCTCACTCCCAGGCAATGCCTTCGCAATATTCGCACGGGCGCGTCGACGTTGCAACGATTTGATGCATTTTTTCAACCGCCCCCAGGACCTTTAGATGTGCATTTCTTTATGACTCCAATGATCTCGAAATTCTATGAAACGGGGTCAAAGGAACGAAACTCTGGATGGTAATTAGTACGAATGAAAATTTTCATGGGGGTGGTAAAATATTTTCATGCGGAAAATTTGGGAAAATTCTTATTGATTTTCTGAGATTAGAAACTGAGTCGAAACTTTTTTACGTTGCATAAGTGACCAACGATCACCTGGGAATACATTTTCTGGATATGGATATGGTTGTTGTTACCACCACCTCCAATGGTCTCCATACCTTGATTCGCACATTTCGGGGGCGATTTTCGAGCGTGAATAAGGAATGCAAGGAGTTGCGCGTATGAAACGTAAACAAAGATATAAAACGTAATCAGTAGCAGAAACCAACTCCACGAATGCGACCGCCCCCATCACACACACACACACCCATGGAAACCCAAATCATACACACCAACACATACACACGCATATATATTACTTTCGAGGTTGTTTAATAACGTACACCCAGCACTTGGGGAAAATGGAAAATCTAATTACATTTTTGCACAGGCTACCATCTACGCCTTTTGTACGATGCGTCGGGACCCTCGCGCTCTCCAGAGATCGGGCAATCGCCGCACCCATCCTTACCTTAATCTGCTTCCCGGTTCCCGACGCCTCGCATTTGCTTGTCGGATCGGTTCGTTTTTTTTTACTCGCCTGCTTTCGCGGGTTTCCGAATCGAAATGCACACTGCAAATCCCATTCGACTGCCTCCAAATGGAAATGTCATCCGGTTGCCGTTTATTTTTTTTTGCAAATTAATTTACAGAAATATTAAAAAAACAAACGTCAAATATCGCGTCGGATGTGGACACGAAATTTCGCACATTTCGTGGGAGGACGCGTGCGAACATTATGAGATGTTCGGATTCGCATTCGAGGTGTCGGGTTGTGGGTGACGGTGACGGCGGCGGCGGCGGCGGCGACGGCGGCATTTCAACTTTGACGTGCATTATGCGGACACGCGAGGCGAAGGGTGAAAACAAACTTTTTTCATTTCGGCAATGAAATCCATCCGTTTTATTAATACGCGCATGCCGCACCGCCCCCGAATAACGCGAGCTTATTACGCCCGAAGAGGAGAGGCGTTTTTTATTATTGCTGCGGGTTTGATTCATATGGAATTTGGCAATAAAAATATTAATGAATCTTCTAAGAGGCACGTATACGAAAATCGAAGATTTTGCAATATGACTTTATTTGGGGACAACTGAAATCAAAATCGGTCATTTATTAATTTGCAATGATTATAGTTTCCAATTATCCTTTGAAAATTTGATAAGGCGAAATAGTTCTTGGAGGAGTCTCATCGAATCCCTACTGATATGATTTTGAAAATATAATTTCAGAATTTAGAAATCAACTTTCAGAACTGGAGTTTTAACAATTTGCAAATTCAAAATAAGTTTCTTCTTTTTTGCAATTCACGTGTCCTGGCAAAAAAAAACTAAACTACTAAGGATAAAATTCAAATTCACTCGTATTGTAGCAGAAACACATTGATACGTGATCCTGTCGCTCCTGGAAATTACGAACCGGAAAGTGCAAAGTAGACTCGAGTGAAAACTTTAATCAAATTCCAGCGAATTAAAATCGACTGTTTACAACGCGACATTCACTTTTAATTACGCGTCTTGCACGAAGGTGTCCTGACGCGAATGTTCCTCTTTGACTTCGCCCCCCAAACATCTTGTTCATCATTGCGGCGTGACACTTCCGGTCGGAGCTGGGGGCGGCATGCGCCGCCCGCCATCCGCATTCCTGGAGCGGCAGCGATCACCGGCAATGTTGCTCATCAGTCTCGAGCACTTCGTATTTTTTGAGCCACTGCCCTGAGTCGCCGCCGCCACCACTGCCGCCGCCGCCGTTGCCCAAAGTCATTAGCGCAACTTGGCGCTTTTTCTGCCCCCGTCGCTGTACTTGCACATTTCGGGCGGTCCATGAGTTCGCTATTAGCATGCGAACGCCGTAACGTATTGGAAAGTTGGTAAAAGTCTTGACGGCGGCAACGGCGGCGGCGGTGGCGGCGGCAGCGTGCGTTTGAGATATTCGTCACGTAGGAATGCAATACGCCATGTATTCGACGTGTAGCTCGGCTGGTACACGTGTTTTTTGTCGCAATATCGGCGGCGGCGGCGGCGCCGCTTGAAAAATGGAGGAGTCGAATAGTTTTGCATTCGATTTACGTGGCGGAGGTCGAGCGTTCTCGCGCGCGCACACAAGAAAAGAAAAGTGAACTCTTCGCTGGGCTGGCTGGCCGCCCCCGCTCCCGGCTGCTGGATGCATGCCGCCTCCGGCGGCGGGCCGAAGCGGCGAAGAATGTGTAGCGGCATTCAATTGAAACTTCCGCCTAACTCCATCACGCGATGCATCCATAGAATTCGCTTATTACATTTGCCAGTTGCACTTACAACTAATAGGAAACTTCCGCGCCGCGACGCATCCGGCGAAGAGCCGGCGCCTCCGCCATCGCCGCCGCTGCCGCCGCACGCGCCTCGCCTCCATTTGCATACGTAAATGCCTCACGGCCCCCTCTTGTCTCACACGTGACAATATTAAAGAGGGTGACGCGTTTTTGCGAACGCATTACGCTCGCAACTTATTTCAGCGCCGCCTCACCTCGCGATCCATCCGACCGCCCCCCTGCAACGGCGCGGATCGCTTCGCACTCTCACGCGGCGCAGTATCAGCGCCGCTTAAAATTCCAGGTGCGCTCCGGCGCAGGAAAGTTTATGGCCCCGCCGCCTCCGGTGGCATAAAAGCATGCCGTAATTAAGCACTAATAAAGCTTATCTTAACGACAAGCGGTTGCGCCCGCAGATTCGGAGCGGCGCGCGGGGTGGCGCTCTAATTGTGCGCGGAGGTGTGCGGGGGCGGCTGGTGTCGGCGACGATGCCACCGACGACGATGACGACGACGGTGGCGGCGAATTGAGAAATCCCAGTTTTACGAGTGTGTGCCCCGGCGATACGCGCGCCGAGGCGTCGCACGCGGCGGCGGCGGCGGCGACGGCTGCATGCTTGGGGGCGGCTCGCGCGTCTCACCTAAACTATATTAGATACATATAGATATAAGTTATCGTTCGAATTATTGCCTCAGCGAATAATGCTCATAATGCGGCAGTGGCAAGCTACTATGTGTGTGCACTCCTGCACGGCCGCCGCCTCCGCCGCCGCCGCCACCGGGAGCGTCGTTGCTATCGGCGCTATCGCTCGAATTAGGCGACACGGGAAGCGGGTGAAAGCGCTTCTGGTTACAAATGGGACGTGTGGAATGGCTGGAATGGTGCGAAAACCGTCGAGGAATTGTAGAAACGGTTCGGGGGTGTAATACGTGAAAGTATCTTCCTCTATATTTGCGCGCTTCCAGATATCCCGTTCGGATGTGTTCTAACTATATCATTGACATTTGTATGGAAGTTTGGTTTTGATTTAACTAAATTTCTTATCCCAGTTCCCATTATCCTGTTTCATGATAACCCATCAAAAATTTTATGAAAAGTTTTCCAATCATTTAAAAGAATCAATTTTTTTTCTTCCTCTCTTAATAATTTTTTTGTTGAATTATCCTTTGGTTTTCATCACGTCAGGATATCAAATTTAATATCCTAGTATCAATTAACACCATTTCAATGAATTAATGAAATATCCCCTCTCAGATTTTCATACCATATAAACAAGTCGTCCTTCAAAAAACTTTGATCAAATTTTTATTAATACAGCAAGCTAATTACGAAAAGACCTGCAATAGCAACGTTCTAATTATGAAACATCCGGTGGAGATCCTTGAAGGATAGTATTTCATGTTTTTCGCAAAAGTTTCATAACCTGCATCGCGTCTTCATCTTAATTAAATATTATTTTCTAGAGTTTCTCCTCCTTGCATAATTTTCTCCGCGAGCTGAGTTCGCTCATTGTTTTCTCGACGCGGCGTAAAAAATTCTACGCATAATTAAAGTTAAATTGCGTTGTTTCGATGATGGGGCTTGGTTACTTGAAGAAGAAAGCTGTTCAACTTGCAAGAAGAAACAAGATGAGAAAGCAGCCGCAAAAAAAGGACAATAGACTGATGCTATCTGCATAATAACACGAGAAATTGCGGATTTGCGTAATCAACTCCGCGAATACCAATAGATTTGATTACGCGAATGATTAAATCTTGGGTGTCGCTGTGATTTGTCCTGAAAATGTTGATCCTGGAACGCATCCGAATCACGTAATGGATCACAGGATGATTATTCCACTGAAACCCATGGTACGCTAAATGGGGGGCGGTGAGGGACGCATTGAACCCATAATCGAATACATATTGAAATATGCAATTGATACGATCGCAAATTTAAGATCATTTGTTTCTGAACGTCTTGCTTCTATGAGGGGCGGCAGTCTAGGCGACATCAGAGGCTGCGGGAGGGTGGTGAAAACGGCTTCTTTCATTTCATATTCACAACGTAAGTGCACCAGCTTTAGTGCTAATATGGCGTCCGAAATCTAATTACGATGCGCGAGGATCGATCCATCGATCGATCGGCAATAAGTCCGCTTTCTAATCGAATTAGCGACAAGGGAGAAGATTCAATTTTAGGCGGCATGTACGCTGGCCTGTGTCGCGCGCGAAAACACCCACCCACCCGTCTGCCGCCCCCGCGCGTCAACATGTTTCTGGGTCCGAGCGATGAGGACCCGGTGCAAATTCCCGAAAGGTTCAAGGACACGTATTGATGTTTGGCGCATAACGAGAGGCGGTGATAATTTCTCCGGCAACATCTCTTGTTCGCCGCCTCCCGTTGTGGTCGTGTTCCAGGGGGGTCATTGCGGACGGGACAGGGACATTCGGAGTTTCATTCAATTAGGGCCGACTGCTCATTAAAATTAGCTTAATAATTAGTACTTTAATCTTGCTGCGCAAAAATGTAACAACGTTTGCTTCAATTTAGCTAAATTAATGAACGGCGCTATTGTATTATCCTTTTTGCTCGAGGACTTTGTCGCGTATTTGCGTCATCTCCCTAATTCGTTCCCGGAATGGACCATTTGACTACCATTCCCATTTGTTTATTCAATTATTTTTATTTGGTAATGTAACATATTTTGGAAAATCTTTCATGTGGATTGAATATTGAAAATTCACTATCCTAACATTTCTTTCCAAAGGATAGTAATATTTATACCAACAAAACTGAAAAGGATAATCAGAAACTCCTAGAATTTCACTGGGAGGAAACTTTTAAATGGTCAATCTGCAAATTTTTGACTGAGCATAAAAATTTTGATCTCAATTTAAATCACAAAGAAGTCAGAAAGTCGCAATTATTGTTGATGCTATTCGGGGGAAAATAAATTTTGAAAAACGCATTGCGGCCACTGTGGAGGCTGCCGAGGGGGCGGCGGATGAATTCATTACACGCGCTGATGAAGTTTTCGCTCCCGCGAGTCGACGCTGCCGCAGGACGAAGGATTTTCATAATAAAATTCGAATTTTTTTCTGTCCAAACACGAACATATAAAAATCTCACGAGTGAGCATGATGTTAATTTATTTTTACAATTATAAGGGTGCATGGTAAATCGCCTCGCCGCCACCGCCGCCCCCACTCGACAAGTCAATTCGGAGGCGGCGCAGTTTTCCCCATCCAAACGTTTCTCTGCGCCATGGGAGACGGTAGTGGATTGTTGTTACTATTTGCAGACGATTTGCACGCTGCTAATTTCATTTCGCCGGCGAAACCGGTGAGACCGGAACGAGGCATATAAACAATTAGACAAGCGCTTTAATTTGCGCAAAATTGCATATTCAATCGCAATTAGGCGGTTTTTGTTCGGGGTTTTTCCGGAATCGATGGCCGCCGCCGTTTTTCGCAACTCCACTATTGTATTTTGTTGCAATGATATGACTCCGGAGTATTTTCTTTCATTTACATATAGATGAACACATTTGCGTTCAGTTCCGCCAGCTGTTGGCAGCTGAGTGTCTCTGTTTGCATTTCATTTTCAGTCCTGATGACGCTCCTCTATAAGAATACAATTCTTACTCGGACGTGGTGCAACAAACACGGAGCAATTAGAACGAGGGTGCAAAAATAACGTCACTCCAAAATGTCGACCCTTTGAACTCGTCGTTTCTCATCCGGGCCGAGAAGTTTTCGGCGAATTTTGTTGCCGCAGCAGGAATTTGCAAACGAGATCATTCGCGTCAAATATTGAATGTAATTTCACTCCCACGCGAGTGCACGAATACGGATGAATACAAAAGCCGGCAATAAATGATCTTGATAGCCGCTCGCTGCGCGAAGATATGCTGAAATCGAGCGAGCGCACCGCAAACAAAACGGCGCTCCGCTATTATCTATCACCGAGTACAATGTCGCTTCGGCTGTCAATAATACAACGCCATCCGTGCGCATTCGTGAATCGCGAAATGGGAGCGCCGCCGCCCCCGCACCGCGCCGAGCGCAATGGCGAAAACATAGAGAAAACAGTTACTTTATCTAAACGCACCTCGCCGTTTCAGCACTTGCTGCCACTGCAGCGTTTTCCGCTCGCATTGTTCCCGCCACCTCCACCACCGCCTCCGCCGCCGCCGACGAAGATATCGTGAGCATTTGCGACATGCCGTCTTCAGCGCGTGCATGTGAAGGCGAAACTTTTCGAACCGCAGCGCACGCAAATTACCACCGAAAAGGGGGGCGACATTTGCGCCGAATTGAGCGGCAGCGCAGCGAAAATGTGCAAATATTTCATGGCGTACGTAAAATTGCGCGCAGAGATGGTCCAATGTTGGAAATTCAACTGCGACCAATATTCCCCAAATCGGGGAATCCCCGAGTCAAATGGACCACTCATTAATTCGCCCAAAATTGATCCTTCTGATGAGACCCAGTTGGACTTCACTTCGGAGGATTGCAGTGCGTCGAGTGTGTGGGTGGATTGCCGCCCCCCATTCACCTCGAGTGCAATGTATCGCCGCCCGAACGGAGGGCGAATAACATTTTATACATTTCGATGTTTTCCAATCCATAACGCAGCATAACCGAAATCGAATGAAATAGAAGCCATCCATCCATTTGGGCGCGTACCACGTACGAGTTGATAGAGCAAACAGTGCGCGAAAGGAGCGGCAAAGAAAACACACGTACACATGCACGCTGCGGGGGCGGCGAGGGGGGTGGGAAGAGGTGGCCTGGTCTTCCTGCACCGGGGGCGGCTAATAGGAAAAGTCGACATCGGCGGTCCCAAGTCACCGCCGCCTCCGACGACGAGCAGGACGACCAGGAGGACGTCGACGTCGAGGACGAGCATCGCTACAATGGCAATACGTTTGGCGGCAGCAATGAATCGAAATGCTGGAGTTCGTCGGCGAAAAATGGACGAGCACGAGGGCCCGCCGCCCCCATGCGAGTTAATCTACAAATAGGATCTTTGCGGCGAGTCGTCCGCGTCGCCAATATGGGATATGATATTTCGGCCGGCGCATCCGCCAAACAGCGCACTTCCCGTATACGAGCGCAGGTATGCGCGAATTTAATTTCTTAGACTCGAATACATATTTGATCAAAGAAAAAACTCATCAGCTCGTCCGCCTTGATGTTTTATTGTCGATGGATGAATCTGGATGGAATTTTCACGAGCAGGACGAAAAACAAATGGAAAGTGCTTTAAGCATACTGGAAGTTTTCGGGAAAAAAAATCTTGCGGGGAGGGGGAATTTTCTTTCGTGATTTTTTGTTTATTATTTGGTTATTTCGATGCTCTTTTCGGGAGATGATCAAATAATTTCGACACATAGATTTTTGCTTGTCGCATTTATAGGGAGGAATATTCTGATAAGAAAACTGATTTTGACTTTGACTTTGTTCATGAAGTAAAATTTTCTGAATTTTCTTTTTCTTTTAGAAAAAGATAAGATGTCTTGATAGATGTATTTGTCGGAAATCAATGATCAAGATTCCATCGTTTCCAGGAAGGATCAACCCCTGATAATTACATGATCCCTGCTGAAAAAAAAAACGAAAATTGATTTTAACAAAGTCTGCACTAATGGGCTCATAGTGCTCGCATTAAAGGGCACTATTACAGCATGCATTAAAGTATTAATATTTCATCCTTGGACGGCAGTCGTCAAATACATCATCCGCTCATCGATGGGGCGGCAGGAGGAGCATCCCCAAGGCGGTCCCATTCTCAGGACGCGCATCGCGATGAAAGCTAATTAACATTTATTATCGAAAATCAATTTATGAAGCAATTTCCACGACGCGCCACTGGGGGGATGCATCCACGACCCCCCTGATAGTCATTGATATCATGCCTAGTTTGTACTCCATGCCCCATATCGGGACACTGCGTGCTCCAGAACCGTACCGAGTGCCATCAATCCCGGAATGCGGGGGCGCATCGCCGAAAATTGCGCCGGCCGGCCGAATCGGACGCGCGCCACCGGAAAAGGACTATTGATAGGTGCATGTTGGAGCCGGCGTGCGCGCATCGGGTATTCGGCAATTAATCGCTTGTAAACTGACCGCCCCCGAGCCCCGGCCTGCCCTCGTGCACTCCATCAGCGCCGTCGCATCCATCGTCTCCGGGGAATTGAATTTAAATGAGACCGAGCCGGCTGACGCCCGCCACCAGCGAGTGATCCGACAGCCGCCTCCACCGCCACCGCCTCCACTGCCGCCGCCGATGCAGCCGCCGATGCACTGGTACATGCGAGCAGAAAACCGCCGCGCGCCGCGATGCACAACAATCGACGCTTCGGCGGCGGCGGCGGCATGCATCGCAGTACATGGGGAGGCATGGAGACCAGCCGCCCCCCCGGAGTCGCCACCTCCTTGTCCGCATCTCTGCGCAGCGGAAGCGTGAGAGGCGGCGGCTTATCTGACATGTGCACAAATTGTGCTCAAGTGGCAGCTCGTACAGGTCAATGGGCGCATTGTTTGAGCATTCATAAGATTTTCCTTCGGGGACGGTTTCCTGCCGCCCCCCGATAGCCCCCTCCCCGACTTGACATTAACAGTTGTAGCCTAAGCGGTTCTCATTTGGCGGAAAATCGACGGCGGCGACTCGATTAATTATGAAGTTTCCAAGTGGGATGAATTAATTTCGCATCGGAAAAACAATCAATCATTTCGGGGGTGGTGAATGTAATTGGGAGGGCACCATGTCCGATGGTGGAAAATGAAGAAAATCCGAGAAATTCCACTGGAAGGCGTTCGCATGGTACAATTTGCAGACACCAATCGGACCAACAGCTGGGTGGTTATTGATTTCTGATTTATTGTTTAATTTCGGAAAAATCCACCGGTCAAAATCTCACCCCTCGGTCGCAATTTTAACGCCGAATGATTATATTAAATCGTCGCTATCATTTCGCACCAGTTTGCAGCCCTTCATCGAAGGGCGTCACTTTTCCCGTTGTGGAGCGTCCTGGAACAAAGGCAAATTTGTGGATTTGTGGCCGGGACGATACCTCGTGCCCATATACGTTGGTAAATGACGCATAAAAATAAATATCGCCCGCCAGAAAGGCATTACCAGCACGTCGTTACCTTGCGAAACGCGCGCCAACGGTGTCCTCAATCTCCTGCCAATTG
The DNA here is from genome assembly GCA_030264555.1 of Aleochara sp. GC000083. Lineage (NCBI taxonomy): Eukaryota > Metazoa > Arthropoda > Insecta > Coleoptera > Staphylinidae > Aleochara > Aleochara sp. GC000083. Next base: position 117,432 of record JARJDZ010000145.1, read on the forward strand.
CCACCCCCGCAGCCCCCAACAACACTCTCCCATCGAATCGCCCACAATAAAATCCACCACGCAACAACAACCCAATCCTCCACCCGTGCCTGCCCAAAAAAAAGCAAAGCAGGTATCCTCATTCTCATGCTCATTGAGGACATTAATGAAAATTTCGCGTTTTTGCATGTGCAGCGTGCGCAACTTTTCCAAATCATTGCTGCTGTGGCTGCCTCCTTCGAGAATACTGCGAACGCAGGCAATTTTCGAGTAGTGTATTTCGCATTTCGTTCGGCACATTCGTGCCTAATATATTCATGCGCATATTTACAATTGGGCCGCCCCCCAGCTCGACGGGGAGACCTGGTGCACGCCGGCCCACACGTAGCCGCTATTCCCAACTGCTTAACCACGGGGTGCGTAGACGTGCCCGCGTCTTCGCGCCCGCCGTCTTTTTGTCGAAACGCTGCTTTTTGTGCCGGCTGCCGGTTATAAGCATACGGCCGTGGAAGTTTTCAACGCGTCCTGAATGAATGAACAAGCTGCTCTGATGGGCCGAATGGGCTTGTGGGACGGGGTGCTCTGGGAGCAGCCCGAATAACTTCATGCCCACTTCCCGCCCCCGCTCGATTCTCCATGTCGACGCACAATACAAGGATATAATAATGCGATTCGAGCTTCCAGCGAATATTTTTATGTACTTCAAATTTTTGCCAAAATCCCTACGAGGGCGTGAATTTGCCCTTATCCCAAGCATCCCAGGAGTCATCCACATAATCCATGTCAAGTTGGATGAAACCAATTTCAAGTAATTGATCTAAAAAATGCGGTTTTATTTGTTTTGAAATTGATACATTTTTGCCCCTTGATTGTTAATACAATAACAGGTAAAACCAACATTGTTAAATGAAATGCATGTGATCAGAGATCATGCGAGAAGAGCGCATGAATCTTGGATTATGAAAACTTGTTCGCGGTGTGAATTGAATCAAATAAAATTCTGCGCGCTTGTTTCAAGCGGAAATGAAAGTGCATTTCGCGCTGGTGTGAAGACACAAACGCGCACACGTTGTACATCCTGGCAAAGTGCAACGGAACGACTGCAAAGCACTGGTGAAAATGGCATGGAAATCCAGTGGTGCAACGTGAAAAATGTGTTTTTTACACCCCCAGCGCCGCCGCCACCGCCGCCACCGCCGTTGAGCTTCCGCCACATTCGCACACAGTTACTACCGCCTCGGTCGACGTCGCCACACACTCGCCGCCGTCGAATAAACATTGAAATTATGAAAAATTTAAGCGCGCGCATAAAAATGGCAGCTTACCAGCGAATGTGTGCAGTTGTCGGCGGCGGCAGCGGCGGTGAAAGCGACGACGGATGCAAAAGTGGAAAGTTAGTTGGCCGGTCGTTCGCTGGCGCGCTTCGTCTGATGAAGTTTTCATTTCGCGAACAACGCGCCAGCCAACGACGACGACGACGAACACATGCATCCGCCGCCCCCCTCGCGCATGGATTCGGCCGGATGATTTCGTCCGACAGACATTTATTTCATTCGAAACTTTGTGAAATTTTCATATTTTCATATGTTCTTACATCTCCGGTGCTGCGGCGCGCAATTCTTCGCCCCTGCCGCGTATTCTTCATGCGCTCCCATACGTCTCGGCGGCGGCGGCGGTGGCACGAACACACCGCCGTCGCTATGAAAATATACGAGCAGAAGGATGTGCGCCTGGACCTTTCGCCTGTGCATCACGTTGATATATGCTGGGGGGTTGGTGGATGGCGAATGTGTGCCGGATGGAAGCGGAAGCCGTGGAAGCGCTGAACTAGTTTTTCAAAAGCTTTCATTTCGCGCCCGCCCGCCCCCAGCCGGTGCTGGTGCGGGTGGTGTCTTGCGTGCTTCTTCGGCACGGGGCGCGAAATTGAATGCGACGTGCATCCAGCAACAATAACAACAATATTGCGCCGTTTTTTCCTTGTCCATTCTTTATGATTTAGCATGTTGCAAGTTTGCCGCTCTCGTGGCATGTCGTTCGGCGCTTGTTACGCCGCTCCGGCCGCCCCCACGCTGGCTGCGCCATTTCCATGCAGTTGCCGCCGCCCGAGATACGTATTCTTGCGGCGAATATCATTACGGATTTGCCATGTCAAGCGGCGTTTCATACGAGTACTCTTATTTCGATTTTCGACTCACTTTTCTCCATGCATATCCATAGCTCGTACGCAATTATGTGCGGTTTAAATCATGTTTGATAAGCATGCTGAATGCTGCTTTCAAATTATTCTGATATGCACGAGCAGCGCACTACATTACAAATTGAGGAATTTGTTTGCTATCATCGCAAATAACATTCGTGGCATCTGCTTGTTATGAATAGTATAGATATGAGTTTTGATCAATCATCATTCTCAGGTACAGATTTTCAGTGAATGGTATCATACAAAGTAGTCATGTAAACCAATCGTTAACAGCAATATTCACTGAAGAGCTTTCTGTGCATAATTTGCCCATAATTAAAACCTTCAGTGTCACAATATGTTATACTATTGAGTACTCAATGCTTATACAGAATCTGTTCAGATTTAAGCTTATTGAAAACGTAGTTCATATTATTTCTATTCTTCATTTCACATTCCAAAGATTTAGAAGTTACAAACATATGGTAATGAAGCGTGCTTTCAATATAAACCCTAACTATTCACAAAACAAGTTTTACATCTTTGATAATCCTACTACTTCAAGAATAACCCATCACAAACACTGTTTGAACCAGTTTGTACATACATTTAGAAATACATTCAAATCCAGAATAAAATTAAATTGCAAAAATGGATTTCCCTCAGGCATGAGATTTCAACAGCTTAGATAACATGTTGCTATAATGTTAATCTACTTGAGAGATGTTTGTTACAACTTCTTTCTGCACCACATGGTGTAGTTACAATAGACAAACATTTAACAGGTACAAGTTTTCATATCATCGTTAAACAACGTATTGATGACTGGAAATACAATGCTAAGTTTGAATAATGATATTCCATTTCTAAATCGCCCATAATATGTATACAGTATGGGCAAAAACTCATTTCGCTTATGAATCTAATACGAAAGCAAAATGCACGTCGTCAAGCCTGACAGAAGTCATAAACGACATCTTCCAAGCATTAACTTTATCATTGCAGCTGAAGCTTCCTGTCTTCCCGGTGACATTTATTCAACGCCCAGGTATAACTCGACGCCAATCAACCGGAACCACATTGTTGCGCTTGCATCGCGCGCACGGGACAGGTTTGTCGTCGTTCGCTTCCACAAACTCGACGAGCATGCCTACAATAACACGAAATTAGCTTAATGTGAACAAAATGCGAGGAGCGCATTGAATGCGCCGAGCTGGAGCACTCACAATGATCAATGCGTGCTGATAGCAGCGACCATTTGTTGTTCGCAGTGAAGTAGTGCGAAAACGACTTACTCAGCAAAATCGGCGTGCCAATAAAGGGGCCGAGGGGCCCCCCATCGTCTCGAGCATCCTGCGTGTATCAATCGACAGCGTCGAGCCTTAGGTGTGAAATCTCAAAGGACGCTGTGAGTAAAAATCGGCACCTCATCTATCGGCTTCGTCATGGATATTATCGGCGCGCACTATGCCATCGCCGTCGTCTCGTAGCAGCACCCCAAGGAGGGCCTGTCTCTCTTGCATCGTTCCATCGCCGCCCTCCGGTTCCTCCTGCAAGAAAGCGACTTTGCGAAATCTCCACGCTCTCTATACGGGCGGCGCATTGATATAGTTGCGGTTGGAAAAACGTACCTACTTCAGCGACTTATTTTTCGCACTTCCTTATTTCCGCGCCGGCCGGCTCGTATTCACTGGCGGCGGTCTGGCTGCTTTTTCATTCCGGACGGCGGCGAGAAAGGCATTGCCACATTGCGCCTTGCGGTTCTACCTCGTATGCGAATCACATCCTGCTCATATTTTCCGCCAACGACTATGGCATGGTAGGCTGAGGCGTCGAAATGACGGCGAAATGTTTCCCCAAGTACACACCTACTGATAAATGCGAGCTGCATTACTAGATAAATCTGCGTGATATATTTTCTTACCGAATTTTGGGTTCCTTCGCACAGTTTTCACCTCCTTGAAAAAGTTGGGTTAGAATCTTCCGATTGGGACATTCGCGTTTTCGAGGTTAGCCCAGGTAACTAGGTTGGCAGCACTGGTGGCGTCATGAACGTGGAGCGAGTACGGTGCATCGCGTCGGTGCGACTAAAATTAACGAATTTGCAAATAATTTCGCGTGTAACAACTAAATGAGTGGTCACAATCGGTTCAGGGGCCAGTCTAGTAGTGCGTGAAACAGTTGGTTCGGTTGCATGCGCGAAAAAAGTAGTGAAATTCTCATCGGTCCGAACCACTAGTGACGCGGTCGGTAGTGCAAGTCATGACTCATCAATATCGCTGTATCTGCAGTAACTCTCATCTACGATTATGGCAAAAGAAACATTTTGTGAATAACAATTCGCGTTGTTTTAATGCACCGTACTCGCCCGTCGCGTGTTCTGCAGCCGTACGTCAAGCAGCCGCGCTGAACGAAGTCCAACTGAAACGGTGAGTCTAGCCTTTTTTGCCTTTCGTGATTCATTGGTAAAATGCAAGCGCAGCCAATGCAAGCCAATGCAACTCGTCGAATATTTTCCGTGGGCTGAGTTCTACATTGTAGCACATCAGCTGTTGACCCATATTCCGTTCCCGACGTCTAGACGTTCGTTCAGTTTTGTCTGCGACTTCCAACTCGAACTCGTTTTGATGCCATTTGGGTTCTACCCCAGCACAATGCGCTCGATTCCAACGACCTGCACCTCCTTTTCTGCATCCATAACGTAATCTTGATTGATGCAAGTATTAACAATGTATATTTTAGGTAAAGGGCGTCATTCTGACTATTACATAGTTCCAAGTTGGGCAATTCCATTGCTGAAAAGGTCGTCATCATGTTCACTTCTGGCTATTAGGCTTCATATCTTCGTAATCAGCATTTGATTCAAATACATCATCAGTCGTCTTGTGGCTCTTCTCATTAACATGCCAACAATATTGGTTCGTATCATAATGACAATAATTGGGGGGTTTCAATTCCTTGAAACTGACTCGTTTCTTCTGTATACACAATTCTCATATTGGATGTTTTAGCTTGAATTCAATATTGGAGATTTTACATATTTGTTGGCCAGTTCGTGTAACATCTCATTAGATTAGTACGCAATGTCCGAGGAAAACTGCAGTAGGTTCGTTTGTTGTCGAAGATAACTTCAAATGTTAGTTGATCAAGGCAAATGCAATTCGAATAGTCGAATTGGAATGTACTCAAACGTTTTTGAAACTGCTTATTAACTGCTTCATATTTAAGAACTTTATAGGCAATTCTATGATCAATGATACCAGAATGTAATGTAAATTTCTAATGGAATTTCTGAAAATTGTGTTGCTACCTCAGTAGCTACATCTCTCGTAGAGGAACTTTCACTAGAGTCAAAAAACAGTTCACTGTATTAGGATTTTCAAAGATAGGTCAGTTTAATTTTTGGTCAGGCAATTCTGTAACAGTTTCGGCAAACTTGAAATGCAAATGCTGGCAAATTTTGAGAACAACTGAATGAAGGAAGAACTGGAATGAAAAGCAAACACAAAAACCCAATGAAAAAACGCAAAAATATGCGCTGAACGCGAAACAAAAGCGCACCGGAAAACCGATTGGGAAACACATGCGGAAACATACGACGGCGGCTACAACGGGGGCACATTCGAATCGTCGTGCTTTTTCTCAGCCGCCCCCCAGAATCGCCCCAGCTCGCCCAACTTCTTCCTGCCATCGCGCAGCAATTCGAACAGCAATAGACAACGCGACAAAGACGCCGGGCGCGCGGGGCCGCTGATGCGATCGCAACAAAGATAGGGCGGCGGCGGTGGCGGCGGGCTGCGCGCCCGGAATGCATAGTGAAATTAATGTGCGTTTTATCCGAAAGCAGAAAACCCTAAAACCCCTTTTGTACTCATTAAAAAGCGACGATCATTATCGTTCTCTCTCATTAATGGCGGGCGTTTTGGCGGAACGCCTGCCGCCCGGCTTTAATATCGCTTTAATATTTTAAATGGTTTCGAGCCTTCGCGCCCCAGCCGCCACCACGCCCGCCGCCGCCGCCGCCCGCATGCTCGCATGGAGATATGCCAGGCGACATCGTTGGCAAGCGAAGAGGTGCACCGGCAAAAATTTATCTAATTTCGCGCATCATACGCGCATTTATCATCTCGGCCGCTCCTCGTGCATGCGCGCGGAATTTGTTTAATTGCGAATTGTAATGAAATCGTTGCCACTGCCGCCATCGCAATAGAGCGCTCGTTCAATTATTAATCGGTTATTGTTCGCCGATAATAATAAATATAAGCAGGGGAAATCAAATTTTATTGGCGATTGGCCGCCCGCGATGCATGATGATTCAATTGCCAAATATTTCGTTTAAATTAATTACGTAATTCGGCGGGCTGCGGGCGCGCGCTTCGGATTTGCGGCATTCTTCGACGATCGATGCCAAAATATTCATAAACACATAATTATTTGACGACCGCTTTGTTTGTTTTGTGCGCTTTAAATACACGATACCTCGATTATTTACCGCAAATTTTATATGTTTACGCGAATACTTTTAATGCCCTTGTCCATTTATTGTTTGAACTGTTAAATATTTTGCAAATTCATACCTATTATGAAAACATTTGCATTATTTGATCAATTTGTAGGATTGCACTTTTTGAGTTAGTAGATATCGCATAAATAATAGCAAAAATTCTTCGTTTTGTTTCAATTTGATGAAACTCTATGCCCATGTTATTGATTCTTTGTAACTTTTAACCGTAATTTCTCTCTACACGTTGATAAAATGTTGAATAATACTCTGTTTTCGCATGCAAAAAACTCTCCTTGTTTACAAACATGAAAATTTTCGGCCTATGCTCGGTTGAATTTTCCAAATTGAATAACCATCTGAAATTTAGCGTTCAGATTGTGTATCAAAGCATCTCTGTTAAATTTTCCCAATTATTCCTGCAGTACCAACAAAGTATAGGACTTCAAACTTTTTGATACAGGATAGATTTTCATTCATTTCTCTATTTTTCTCATCATGTAACATCAAAACGTCCAATTTATGTTAACAAATGATATCGTCGTACAACAAACGATAGTTTCCCCGTTGTGCATTTCCCGTATAAATAATGAATGCTCTTTGGGGGCGGCTTTGAAATCTGATATCGTCCATGCTGAAGGAAATAATCAAATAATTGCCAACTGAAACGTTGCGTACGCCAGCGCGGTGGCGGCATATAAAAGCGGCGCGGGCGGGGGCGGCTGCAACTGCAAAGTGATATATGGCCGTTTCTGATCGCTGCATTACCTTGTTACCGTCGAGTTGGCGGCGTTGTCATGAGGTGTAATAACAAGCGCAATGAAGTGCTCGGCAAAGTTACACACATCGCATCCAGCGCAGAAACAATGCGCGCACAAGTAGTCCGGCTGCCGAATACCTTTTACGTTCCGAGCGGCGGGGGCGGCGGTGGCGGTGGTGGCATAATTTCGTTTGCGCTCCAGCTGTACTTATATGCAGGCGCACACTCATCGGCGAAGTTGCAGCACTTCGGCGCAAACCGCCCCCCGATATGAAGTTACGGGCGCAACTTCAGTGCGCGCGCTGATGGAAAAACGGCCGGCCGTCCCCGGAACGGAATGTTTGCGCCGGTTATATAGACGTGTAGTTTGCGCCGTAAAAAGCGTACGCTCGTTGGAAGCATTCCGGGGGCGGCGGCGAGGGACGCCCGCCGATAATAAGTGCATTGTATATTTTCTCGATGGCTTTCTTTTATGATTATTGCGCACGCCTTGCCGCGCGGCGTGACATGCAGCACGCGCGCCGCCGCCCCCCACGCCCCGATATATTGAATTTCCATTCTACATTTCGCATTTTACATTTCGCATTTTACATTTCACATTTTCGATTCAACATCTTACATTTGCACATTCGGCGTTCGCAATTTTCGCCCGGTGTTCGTGGGGGGCACTTTCGGCGCCACCCGCCCCCGGCACGCCACGCCACTTGCTCGCCGGCCGCGCGCAACTTTTCGCTACTTCTCGCCGCTGCTCCTCCGGCCGCCCCCGATACGATAATAGACTTTGGAGTACTCGTGCGCCATTCAGCGAAACATAAACGCGCGCGCGGCGGCGACGGCGGCAATGAACGAACGAACGGCTCTCGGGTTAACGCCGGGCTGACTTGAGTGCACCCGCCGCCGCCGCCATCCCCGTCCAAACATGCTGTACATAAAAGCCAAAAATGAACTATGAAAAGTTTTGTGTACTTACTTCCGTCCGCCGTTTGCCGCCGCCGGCCGTATGCCGGCGTGTGTGCACTTTCTTCTTATTGACGTAATAAAACTCAATGCGAGCCGCATGTACCCGTACGTGTAACCGACGCCGCCCCCCAGCAGTTGGCCGCCCCCGACGCGATCATCACCCAACGCGCTTTGTTTGCCCCCGCGTTTTCAATCAGATTGCGTTTTTTTCCCCCGTCAGATTGTTTTACGCCAGATTGCAGATGCATCAGAATTGATTCAAACCTGCCGCAACATATTTCACGGTGCCGGCCATGCCGCCAACGATTCGGGAGGGGGCGGCGATGCAAAATAGTCGCGGGGCAGCTATGTTCGGCGCGTTTTAGTAGAGTCTGGTGTAAGGTAAAAGTGAATTATCCTTGGGATTCAAAGGCGCGCCCGGCCAGCCGCCCCCGCGCGGTGATATATGCGTGCCGGCGGACACCGGTTCGGATGCCGGCTGGGATCGCCCGCCGCCGATGCGAATGGGAATAGGGGAGCCATCCCGTATACGCGCGCGTTGCGAAATTGCCGAAGCCGGAGAGTGTGCGCGCCCCCGCGGGGGCCGGCCCGCCGCCTCGCCGTGCTTATGGATAAGGAACTGCAGGACAGAAGCTTGATAACCCTTCGGGGCTATCCCGTCAGTACTGTAAAGCGACCCGACCGCTTATTATTGCGAATTTATAACGGCTTCCCGCCCCACGTCAGCTCGCCCCCTGCTCCCCAACCGCCGCCGCCGCCGCCGCCACCAGTGTGCATTTCGGTGTGTGTCGAACGCAAAGGCTTTCGTTCGCGTTCTCCCCGATCGCAGATTCTCGTCGTGCATATTTTCGCACCTTTACTCACTTGCTAAGTGTTCAGTTGAGGGAGAGAGCCATTTCCGGCGAAATTCTTTTGTGCTCTAAGTTATTCACTAGCTTGCTTGGTAAAATTCGTATTAGGGGAGTAATCCTTTATCTTGGACAATACTTTACTCCCTGCAAAATGTGGGACCGTGAAATAATTTTCCTATCGAGGGAATTAAGCGACATTTTCCTCCCAAAATTCTATCAAATTGTTGTCCATTATTTTCGTCTGATTTTACTAATATTTTTCTTGCCCATCGAATTTTCTTATTGTTAGTGCTCCAAATTATTGAGATAAATTTTAGTTTAGAATTCTTAAAATTTCCAATATTTTTGAAGTAATCGAACAAATATTGTTGTCTTGTTTGATTTTCCGTTCGCGATTTCTCTCGTATAAATAATACAAATCTCATTCGCTCGACGGCGTAATCCGTAAATGAATTCGCCGTCGTTATTGGGATCTTTTATGTATGTACGCGGCAGCGGAAGTAGTGGACGGCCGCGCCGGAAATGGGAAACTGTTACCGGTTCAAATACGAGAAATCGCGCGCTAATATATTAGCAAAATATTGAGAAAGCATAAAAAATTATTGCGCATCGTAAAGCTCGCCCCAGCGATCGCGCACGAATGCCCCGTCTGCACGGCGCAGATTACATAATAATCGTATTCCTTTTTAATTAAAGTATTATCCGGCATGTGCAGGAGGGTGCGTCGTAAAAGCCGCCCCCAAGCCGCCCACGCAGCGATGCAATGCGATTGCAGGAACACAGGCAAATAATGCGTTCAATTCATCGATATGTTGTTGGCTTTAATTCAGTTTAATTAAAAACTCGTTTTGTCAGCGATGCAAAACTACAAAGAAGCGAATTATTCATGGGCAGTAAATCGCAAAATTGCTGCTAATTTTTCAAATGGCAGGGAAGAAACGATTTGGGAGGGTAATTTATTGTACATGATGAGACAAAATTTTGAAAAATTGACTAATATTATTTGCAAAATTATTCAACAATTTTAGAACGCAAAATTTTGCTAATTAATTTCAAAAAATTTGGAAATAGGAAAAATTTCTAAAGTATGAGGGAAATAAGCGAGATAGAGACAATTTGTGTTTACATATACATTTTCATATGGTTTAATTAAATAATTTCAGTAATATTAATTAATTATAATTGCAAACATGACTTAAGTAAACAGAAACAATTCCGAAATGCTCGTCTAACAAGGAAAATAATCCTAATACGAAAGCAAGCTGCACGGTTTTCGATGCAGTTAGCGGCGTTGACATTGAACGTTGATAAACTAGCGTCAGCGTCGGGGGCGGCATGCGGTGGCAAGCAGCGCAGTACATCTGGTCGCGTGAGTTCTTCGTTAGAGGGTTAGTTAGTCGGCAAACAGCGATTTATTTAGATTCCGCCACCCGCGTACGCCTCGGTATCACATTGTCTCGGGGGCGGCGGCAGATGCATGTGCGAACGTGCAAGAAGTGTCCCACACGCGCACACCCCCAGCACTTGTTAATAATAATAGGGCAAGACGCGCGAGCTGATGCACTCGCTACTGGCATGCAATCAAACTAAAAGATAAATGCGCACAAGGCACGCGGGGGCGGCGGCGAACGCCGACAGCACAGCGAGTGCATCTCGCACATTGACTGCGAGTGCTGAGTCGCGCCTCGACGGCGGTGATACGAAAATGGCGTGCACTACACCACCCCCTTCGTGTATCGGCTGGTTCCATTCGCCGCCGCCGCCGCCCAAATTGCACGCCGGCTTGTTAATTAGTCCCTTACGTTGTCTTCCATTTAAACGCGAATGAAATTTAATCTGCGCGGTATTAAATTTTCATCTTTCGTGCGGCATTGCTGCCCCTCCGCCGCCGCCACCTCCGCGCGCAACGTGAGCCACGCACGCCCTATATTTTTGGATATCCGAACTGGCGTATTTTGCATTTAATTAGCGCATTAATTAATTAAATTCGTTGTAGTTTTCGGCATTGATTCGCCGCCTCCAATCTCGTGCGTCACTTTTGTCGTTGGAATTTAATTCCTTGCGAATCTTGATACATGCAGGCGAACTACTCGCGCGGCGGTAATGGACGTCTGCAATTAATTAGAAAATAATAGCCGATTGATATTGGTATTCGCGCCGCCCAATGTTGCGTGTAACTTGCGCACTCGCCGCCCCCGCATTGTTATTGCCGGCGCGCAATTATACGCAGTAGCAATCACGCCGAATGGATCCCGACATTAGACGGTTAATACAGTGCATTAGTAATTTAGCAGCGATGAATCTAATAGTAATTAGCGTTGGGGGTAATGAAGTGAGGGCGGATATTTACATTGCATTGCAAGGACTAATATTTGATTGGCAAATATCTTCTAATTTCTTGGTTGTAATTGAATCCTGTTTTTGCAACGTTATCATATTTCACAAATTTCTGCTTAAATTTTTTTGAAATAGACTTTATTCTTTAGATAAAACTATGCAACAATATCCAAGTATTGGATGATTTTCTCATATGTCGCAGATTGAAAATCAGTTATTACATGTTTCTAGAAACAATTGAATACCACACATATTCAATTGTAAAATGATGAGATGATATTGAGAAATCCGACATATTGATTTGATTGAATTCAAATTGAAATTATGTTTTATGCTTCGATTTCATGTCATTTTGCATCGGGAATATTTGTTCTGAGGACAAATTCAGAATTCAATTTCATCTCCAATATTTGTTTTCGAATTTGGCATATTGTCACTATTCTACTTAGCGCCTAAAATGAATAACATCGAACAGGATCAAAATGCAAATAATTTGCAGGAATTTCGAGGATAATATTATTTATAAAATTAATCAAACCTATCAGACTCTTTCATCCGGTTTTGGCCCATGGCTAATGTGCTGCTGACTGCCCAGCAGGATGGGATTAATACGCGAAATCATTATTAATGCAACCAATATTAATTCAGTATCAAATTCGCATTTATATATTCATTGCGAATTACAAATTAATATATTACAATGCGAGGCTGGGATCCATTTCAACGATCGATCCCGAAATTTGGCCCAAGGGGTTCGTTATATTCCATAATTTAAGCCCATCATTTTCAACCGAATGCATGTAGTTCCGCCTGAGATCGGACGAAAAATTCAACTGCCTAAAATATGATGTGCAAAAAATCCGCTCGAAGCTGCAGCAATCTTAATTGGATTTTTATTTTTGCTTTTCTACAATCGATTGCATTGCGTACAGCGCTCCGCTCTATTTAAAGCAGTATTTCTCGCCGGTTGCAACACCCTGCGGAGCGGATTTTTTCGCGCGTCCGTTCTGCCGCCTCCGCGCCGAGGGGCGGCTGCGGAGGCGTTTGAGCGCACGGCCGACCGTTAGCATAAAACGCTTTGTGTGGGCGCTCGTGTGTGATTTGGCGCTCGCCTTGCTTTTGTGGTGCTAAATATATGTGCTACGCGTGTATGGACATTACAAGGATCATCGTCCTGAATGGACGCCTCTGCCGGCGGTGGCGGTGGCGGCGGGCGCGCTCGGTCGGTCGGTCGACTCGGCGCACAGCCACCCTAACGAAGAGGACCTTTTTCCTCGCGCGGCCCACCGAGCGCGCTGTGCTCCACGAGGCGATGTGAAGCCGTGGCGGCGGCGGCGACGGGGGTGGCGACGTGGAGAACAGTGGAACGGAACAGTGGAGCACGGGGGCGCGCTCTCGACCGGCGCTAACGTGCTCACAACACGCTGATGGATAATGTGCCAGTTTCTCATCCGTCGCCACGGCCGGAGTGTGTTGCCGCCACCATCGCCGCCGCCACCGTTGGCGTCTTCACGCGCAGCGTCGCCGCCGCCAGCACACGCCGCATTATGCACGGCGGCCGAGGATGGTGCCAGCCAACGTTGTGCAAACATTGCTCACGGCGGCGGTGGCGGTGGTGGTGGCAATGGTGGCGGCGGATGCGAAAGGTATCCCTCGTATCGTGTATGACCTAATAGGGATAACACCGAATTAACCCATAATACGTTTAAGGACATATTTCAAAATTTACTTAATTTGTTGTTTTTTTGCGGCACACATTTTGGGACGTTTTTACTCATTTGTATTTTCTTTCTTGTTTCAGGTGAGTTCTATCTCTGATATTGCGGCTGCGTTTTCGTCCCTTTGCGAGATTTACGACGTGGTGAGTTTATGTAGTTTACTTGGGTTTTATTCGCGAAAATTGCGCCCCAAAAACTTTGCGATTTTCCATTTTACTGCGCTAAGTTACAAAAGATATTCTAGACTAATTCTAAGTGGTATGATAATTGAATTTTCTCAATGCTTTTTCTCACGTGAAAAATAATTTGAGGTGTAATTGATACCTGTGTATCTTTGTATCATTCCTTATCACATGATGTGATGGTTATATAAAATTTAATTTTAAAAACGGAGGTTTAGGTAGCTGTAAAAGTACGTAAAGTTATCTCTGGTTAGAAATTTCGTGCAAGCGATCCTGATGACAGGAAACCCTTCTGGTATTAAAATCTTAGTCTTTTTAGCAAACTAATCAATTCGGGGATTTAAAATTTATTATGAAAAACACGTACCAAAATAATTACTGTTTCCTGTGTAGGTGTTTAAATTCTGAAAGGCGGATATTTTTTTAGACGAAATTTTAAACAAAAAATAATTGTTTCTGTATTATCTGATGTGATGGGGTTCAGATGTCACCAAAAATAATTAAAATTCGGATTAACTAGGCAGGAGATGATTAAATATTTGTCTATTTCTGTGAATTCAATCAGAAGCTGTCATCATTTTTGTCTCTTTAGATCCGTTTCTTTCAAGTGTGCAAAAAGTACATTTGTACTTATTTTGTTTCTGGATACTATCCAATTATTGCCACTAGTATCATCATGAAAAGTAATCTCATTACAAGTTCGGATATGAGAAAATATATTGCATAATAAATTGCAGTTATTGCAATCTTCACGCAAAAGTAATAACTAATGTGACAAATTTTCAAATGATGTCCTTCTCACTTCCGGTAATTCTCGACCATTCACTACAATTTCTGCTCAATCAAATCAGAATTCGGAAAATTCTCCAAGGCACTTCAAACGTCACCATAGAAAATACCAATGCACTGACTTTTATTGTCGCACAGTATCCGAAAGCATTTAGCCAATAGCGCGAAATAGAGAAAAATGGCGAATATGGCCGGTGCGGCAATTTCGGAAATACAAAATTTAAGCCACCACTTGGAAACGCGACACAAAACATCATCGTTCCGGTCGAAGAACGAGCAAGTCCGCAATAGTGCGCGCAATACAATTCCGCACAAAAAGCAAACCGAGAAACGCGCATGGGGGGCGGCAGGCGGAGGACATCCCGCCGCCATTCGTGCATTGTGCGTTCGTCCGCACAGTACGTACGCTCGTCGCCGCCGCCACCGCCGCCGATATATGTAATATCAATTTGGTCGTTCGCCGATACGATAAATTCGTATTTTCGGTTGACCTCAATGGGAGTAATTTTATTTAGAGCGTTCGCCCCCGACTCCCAGCTCTGCCAACACACTCTAATGTACATGGGGGCAGCAAAGACGACATGTCATCCTCGTCGACGTCTTCGTCGTAGTCGTCTATTACATTTCCAACCGCTTTCATTCAGCAACACTTTTGTGGTATCAACTCCTCTACCAGAGTTGTATTTCGCCAACATTTTTGCCCACATCTTTGCCAACTTCTTCGCCAACATCTTCGTCGACATCTTCGTCGACAGCTTCTTCTGGGTCTTCTTCAACTTGCCCATCTCATCGTTTTGTCTGCAATTATAAAGACCATCATAATCGAACCTTGTGCGCATTGCCAACTCTACAAAAATTATTCGAAAGTGGTTTTGGAAACTGTCACCCATAACTATCCCTGTACGGGGGAAATACGTCGTTTTCAACCTCTGCCTTCGATTTTTTTACCACCGAAACAATTTCGCCCACAATCATCGGCCATTTATCACATTTATTTCCCACCCCCGCTCTCCACCATTCCGCGCGGCTGCTTCGTCGTTGTATCTTGTATCTCATGCCGGAAGACCTGGAGCGAAGGGCGCGCGCTCGCGACCGAGCAAATCGGGAAATTGAGGAAAACTTAACGAAACGAGGAGCGCATTTCGAATGTATGTATGGGTACACATAGGAAAACGGATACTGTAGAAAGAAGCCGACCACGACATTAATAGCGACTGGTTTCAGCCGTCTCCCTCGTACGGCTTGTCGCCACCACCGCCGCCGCCGCCGCATCGCTATCTTTTCGCGCAAGGAGCGTGAACACGCGGTAAAATAGAAACATGGAAACATCAAAAACAAATCCAATTTCGTTTCGGGCCTGTACGAACCACCCACACCCTCAGCAGCCGCCTGACATTTGTACTACTTCCCTGCCTGGGCCATCACCGGGGGCGGCTATCTCTATCCGCATTTAACTACACGTATCCGAAAATATCCCCACTGCGCGCCGTCAAAAAATCGCTTTCTGCACGGCTTCTCATGGCATCGTTGTTGCCCTTCGTGGGGGCGGCTAGTTAAAAGGAAATGAATCAATATGCATTCGCGAAGCAAAACATTTGATAAATCACCACCGCTCGGTAATAGCCCACCGACAGCGTCTGTATCTAAAAGCCTCCTCCTTCCCGGCCGCCGCCTCCGCGCTTCTATGATATTTGTATCCTACATCCTTTTATATATCTTGGCGGGCTTTGGTTTCACGCTACTTAACTCCTGAATGTCCTCGGGGAACATTAAATTTTTACGCTGTACGGAGCACGACTGAAAATCCACCCGCCGCTCGTCTGAATGCCGCCGCCGCCTCCACCTCGCATCCCAAATCGTCGGCCTGGGGGACGGGGGCGAACGTGCACCGAAAACACGAGGAGCACCTTGGCCCCGCCAGGATAACGCGGATAAGAAGTCGCGCGCCCCGCAGTGCTGGAGGTGCAGCGCTGTGGGGCGGCGCAGCCACCGACCGAAACGTAATAAACCACGCAACTCATACCGTTTACGAAGCCAACTTACGATATAAGTTACCACCCTAAATGCGATATAAAACAGAGTAGATTTGCATTTAACTTTATTTGAGCACTCGCCGCCGCCGCCAGCACCAATACCGCCGCCCCCGACGATGCATGCATGTAGGTGCGGACATGTGTGCGATGCAATTACGCTGCGCGTGCCCCGAAGTGCGCCGCCATTCGGCTCTGTCAAGTGCAATATCTATTGCTCATTTTTGTTATTATTCGCTGTTACGTGCTATTTATCTTATTTACATTGTGATCTCAACTAGCTGTCTGCATTCGAGTTAATTGCATGCAATTAATGTGCTGCACCGGCGCGACGAGACGACTTGGCCAGCTCATAAATGTCAAAACGCGAAATTTCATCAAGAATTCATCCGAATAATTGCATTATGTAACAATGAAAATTGCGAGGGAAAATTTAATTAAAAATTTCCAATTACCAATTTTATAGAAATTATCAATTTTTGCGAAATCCATTCAATAGAATTTGCAATATTGTAATAGTCGTCAAAATTCAAAAATATTCAAGTTATAATTAATAGTTCGGCGATTGCTTCGTAGATGACTCCACCATACTAAAAATGTAATAAATTGCAAATCTGCTTGCGAATCGTGTGTGCAACGGCGAAACTTGCCACACCGAAATCATCCTTGTATATCACGCCGATTATATCCTCACGCGCTCCATACTTTCGACCGCCCCCAGCCGACAATGGGGGCAGCGCGCTTTCATAAATTACAATAATTATATTTTCGCACAGCGCGCGAATTTGTTGCGTGTGCAACTCGCTCGCCCGATTATGATAATAATCCGTAAGAGATCACCGCCGCACGTCGACGTCGGCGGCGGCGGCAGTAGCGTCGAACACCGCGTGGCCCGGTGGCGGGTAGTGATTACAGTTGATTGTTTCGCGTTTGGCGGCGATGGCGGTGGTCGGCGCTCCCCCGAATTGTTAATTTATTATCTACGAACGCAGATCGTGTTCGGCGCTACGTGTGCAAACAAAATACCCGCCCGATGGGGGCGGCAGGGGTGGTACGGGAGTAGAGGATTGCCGGCGGGGGGCGGCATTAATGCGCTCGTTGCGTGCGGATGTGTATGTATGCACGGGGTGCGCTCGCTGCCGATGTGTGCATTAGAGTGCTATTTGCGGTTTTGTCGAAAACGTTGAAGGGATGTTTGTCTGCTAAATAGGTGCAACGGCATGAAAGTGCAACGCGTGGGTGGTGGTGGCGGTGGTGGCGGTGTTGCACGGTTGCGGCAGAGCGAGCACACTTACGCGGGGGTTCGCGGTTTTGGGCGGACGGACGGTTTCATGCATCGCGCACTAATTACGCGAATGGCCTGGGGGTGGCATGCGAAGATTATAAAATGGCGCCTGATTTGTTGACATTTCACATCGCTGTAGTGCCGATCACATGGATCTGCAGTATTATTAACGCGTATTGTCCTTATTGATTAGTTTAGATCCCTATCTTAAAGTAGGATAATTTCACGTACAGATTTGGTACCATCATATTTTATTTGTAACCCACTTTTTTTTCAATTTGTTTCTGCGAACGCGATTTCTGCTGTCCCCATGACCAAAAGGGCATGAACCCATAGATTTTTGGAAAGCGCTAATCAAGACCTACAATTTGGTTCTAAGTTTAGTTTAATTGGTCCAAGCGTTTAAAAGTTATACGCAGTTAAAGAGCGAAAAAAAAGCGAAAATTTTGCATTTTTAAGACCCCATTTTTCAAGTTCGGGTATTTCCGATTCCCGCAGGGTTTCGGGACCATGACTAATGTTATTTTTTCGTGNCCGTTATTGTTAAACCTTGCAAATTCTAAAATGCAGCGCGCTGTTGAAAAACACATCAGCAAATTGGTGAAAATTCCAGAAGTGGAAAACAACCAGTTGAAACTTCTTACTGTTATTACGTCTCTGCTAAAATTCTATAATTGTTGGCCTGACAACAACAAATCCTTCAGGAGCATATGCAGTTTTACGTTCTTCATATCCTTTTGCTCCGTCATCATTATGACGTCAACCGCTCATCTGGTTTTTCATATCCGTAAGTACCCAAAACTTTTCCGACCTCTGAACATCTTCTTTGATTTGATTTCAGTCAACCCGGAAGTACGCAACTTTTCGCACATGGTCTACGATCTGGCCATCTTCCTCGGCGGTTTGGCCGGTTACCAATTCGTTCCGGTCTTCTTCACGAACCAACATCGCAGCAAGCTTCTTCTGCAAACCCTTGGAGACTTCAGCCACTTCGAGAAGCCGAAAGGCATCGAAATCGGAGATGCTTTCATGAACGCCATCTGCAAAATTTACTACACTTCCGTGTACGTCTTGGGGCTTGCTGTGCTAATCTTCAAGATGTTCGAGGAGTGCCCCATTGAAGAAGACATGGTCTGCGGTTTTGCATTCCCTACTTATATGCCGGGAATGATGGCCCCTGGTCTTCGCCGGAAGTTGCTCAGCTTCGTGCAGATTGGGTCGTTGTTCAACAGCACACTCTTTGGGTTTGGATGCTTGTGGTTCTTCTTGCAGATGTCCAACGTGATCGTCGCGTACTTGAAGCAACTGCAGCATATCCTTGAAGAGATTGGGACCATCGAGGGTTGGACCCAACGACGACAACGCACCCTGGATGCTGTTAAATACCATCATCATATCATCTCGTGAGGAATTTTTGTTTTCAATGGTTTTTTCTTGATTTCTCTTGATTTTGCAGAATGTGGGATGAGTTTTTTGTCTTGTCCAAGGGAATTTTCGTCATCTACGTCGTCTGGATTCCGGTCATCATGGGCGTGATGACCTACACCTTGACCGTTCAATTCGAAATCCAATTCTTTGCTGTTTATATCCTTTGGACCACTGCTTTATGCATCACGTGCATGTTTGGTCAGAATATGGTCACTGAAGTAAGTTGGGTTCTTTAACTTGATCCGAGTTGATTTTGGGTTCTTCTTGCAGAGTGAACAAATCGCCCATTTTGCCTACATGTCCATCCCAACTGATGGTGATCTTGTAACAGCAAAGATGCTCACCATGATGATCCTTCGAAGTCAACGAGCCATGTTTGTTCCTGCAGGATCATTAACCTATTGTGGATACAAATTAATCGTGACTGTAAGATTTCATGGTCCCAATTACTTGATGGTATCACTTTCTGGGTCATTTTCAGATAGCCCAAACTACTTATTCGTATCTAACGTTGCTGAGGTCATCTGGGGGAAATAATTGAAAATAAAAGTCCCCAAATTCACCCTTGGAAAAAGTAATTGTACCGTAACCAAGCATGCAAATAATTGATAGATAATTGGAAAAACTTGCAACTTACTGAATTAATTAACAATGCATCAATTGAATTTTTAATAAACTACTTGTAGTTTAATGAAATTACAAATCATTTTTTCCTCACTTCTCATCTGTTTCTCTTCACGAACCAATCAACAAAATGTATCGGTTTGTAGTGAAGCACATCGACAAAATCGTGAAGATCCCCAAAGTAGAGGACAACCACTTGAATCTCTTATCAGAGATTAAGATCTTCATGCACCTTTACCAACTCTGGCCGAAAACGAACAAAACCTTCCTGAGCTGGTGCCGCTTCCTGGGGTTCTTAACCTTTGTTAGCTTCATCACAGCAAGCTGCATCGGACACTTCATACAGCAAACTGGTAAGTCCCAAACCATCAAGTACCACAGATGACTCTGATGTACCCTCTTTTAGTCCACAAAGAGTCCCGAAACTTTGTCCACATGATCATCAGCCTTTCGGTGATGTTGGGCAGTTTTGCAGCCTACCAATTCATGCCGACGTTCTTCGCCAGCCAGCATCGTAGTCGACGTCTGGCCGAAACCCTCGGGGACTTCACCTCGTTCCCAAAACCTCCAGGCATCGAAATCAGCGAAGCCATCATGAACGCCATTTGCAGGACCTACTTCATCAGCCTGTACTGTCTAGCACCGGTGTTGTACGCCTTCAAGCTGAAGGAACACTGCCCTGACGAGGAGGACATGATCTGTGGCTTCGTGTTCCCTACCTACTTTCCGGGTTTGATGACTTCCGGACGTAGGAAGGTCGTCCTCACATTTCAGATCATCACAACCTTCAATGGGATGCTGATGGGGTTCGGGATCTTGTGGTTTTTCCTACAGATGTCCAATGTCATCGTGTTGTACTTGAAGAACTTGAATGGGATCCTGAAGGATGTGGGGCTCATTGAGGAGTGGTCGGTTCGTCAAGAACGTGCTAGAGATGCTATCAAGTATCATCATCACATCATCTCGTAAATTCAATCATTTTTGTATCTTTCTGGAATTTTAGAAATTCTGCTTCTTGTTTTTAGAATGTATGATGAATTCTTTGATTTGTGCAAAGGGATTTTTGTAATCTACGCAACTTGGATACCAGTTGTCATTGGTTTGATGACTTACTCATTGACTGTTGAATTCAACATCCAATTCTTTTCCGTTTATTTCCTCTGGACTACAGCACTTATCATTACTTGTATTTTTGGCCAGAACATCATCACTGAAGTAAGTCATCTGATACCATCCTTCAGTCTTCAATTATCACCTTATTTTTTGGTGTTCCTTAGAGTGAAAAAGTAGCCTACATTTCTTACATGTCAATGCCCACTGATGGTGATATGATAACATCAAAGATACTAACCATGATGATAATGAGAAGTCAGAGACCTATGTTTCTTCCTGCAGGATCATTTACTTATTGTGGATACTCCATGATCGTTACAGTAAGTCAGATTTTTGTTGATAATGTTTATAATGTTTACTTCAAAAATTGATTCTAGGTAGCCCAAACTACTTACTCATATCTGACTTTATTAAGGACCACAGATGGATCTCATTGAGGACCAAATTTTCTCAGTAATCTTTAGGTCATCATTGATTTCTTATTCTTCAATAATTATTTTCTAAATGTTACAACATATAATTTAGTTAGTTTAGATATAAACCCATCAATGATGGAAATATTCTAGATTGCAATCTAAGAGATGTAATTTGTACCACTTTAAAATGCACGACATTCAACTATCAATTATACAATTATGTAAATTGCTGTTTGTCCCCAAAGTTGTGACTTCACTGCAGGATATCTCATCCATAATTGAAATAAAATCAGTGCATCCGTTCTCTAAAAGCAAGCCTATCCAATATTAATATCTCAAGCTTCTGAATCATTAAAATTCCTTGTTTGGAAATGGTTATAAAAGATGCACTCTACAATTTCCTCTTCAATCTGACATCAAAATGTACAACTTCATCAGATACCATTTAGCAAAGCTGATTAAAATACAAAAGGTGGAGAACCATCGTTTGAAATTACTGGTGGACATAAGATTTTTCCTTCGAAACTTTCAAGTCTGGCCTTCAAACAACCAAACCATCTTCAGCCGTCTACGATTCCTCTTCGGGTTGATGTACTGCAGCAGCGTCGTCTGGGGAGTCTTCGGGCACTTCATCATCTTATGTCGTACGTACTCCCATACAAAATTCATCCATCCCCCAAGACCTTCTGATTCCAGTACACAAAGAACTTCGAGTCTTCAGCTTGATGATCTCTGACGTCTCGGTTCTCCTTGGGGGATTCGCGGGTTACCAATTCATCCCGCAATTCTACATAGGACAGCATCGTGCCAAGAAACTTCTTGTAGCCATTGGGGACTTCACCTTGTACGATAAACCCCCAAGGATCGAACTTGAGGACGCTGTAATGAGTGCCATCTGTCGCATCTACTACATTGTCGTTTACTCTCTTGCACCTCCACTACTCGTGGTCAAACTCCTGGAGGACTGTCCTGATGATGAGGACATGATCTGTGGTTTAGCATTCCCTGCTTATGTTCCTGGATTGATGTCCCCAATAGGACGAAAAATTTTGGTGTTTTTGCAGATCACTTCTTTGTTCAACTACACCTTGTATGGGTTTGGTTGTTTGTGGTTCTTTCTGCAGTTGTCCAATGCGATAGTTTTGTATCTGAAGCATCTTCAGCATCTTCTTCTGGACCTCGCCTTTGTTGAAGATTGGGGTCTTCGGAGGAGGAACGCCATCAAAGCTGTGAAGTACCATCAACGGATTTTAGTGTTGGTACACTATTTTTTTGGGAACGAGGGTTGTTCATTTTGTATTTGTAGATTGTACCAGGAGTTTTTTGATTTGTGTAAGGGGATTTTCGTCATTTATGCTGTCTGGATTCCGGTCATCATGGGTTTGATGACTTATACATTGACTGTTGAATTTCACGTCCAATTCTTTGCTGTGTACGTTTTGTGGGCTACAGCATTGGTTATTACTTGTATTTTTGGACAGAATATGATCACTGAGGTTTGTATCCTATGAACCCAAAATGGTTACTTCATTTCTCATCTTTTTGCAGAGTGAACGCATTAATGATATTGTTTATATGTCTTTACCAAGTGATGGGGACATTGCAACCTCCAAAATTATGAATTTCATGTTGATGTACACCCAAAAACCATTATTTGTTCCTGCAGGATCTCTAACTTATTGTGGTTATAGCCTTCTTCTAACTGTAAGTTTCCTCCAGGATTCTAAATCTGTAATTTTTGGTTTTTGTCTTTTAGGTGGCTCAAACGACTTATTCGTACTTGACCCTTCTGAATACAACAAATTCAAATTAGAAATTTACTTGGAAATTCTTTATTCTGAAACCTCTAATTATTAGAAAATGAGGGTTTAAACTGCTTTTTTTGCTTGGTAGTTTCAAAGTTTTTAGCAAAAAAAATGAAGTAGTCTATAATTAGTTAGTTATCTAAGAGTTGTCATTAAATCACGGAGGATTTCTTTGTTTTGTGGTACCTTAAGCTGTAATTATAAAGTTTTAAAGTTCTAAACTAATTAATCATTAAAAACCCTTCAAAAGAACTACTTAAATCCAAAATCCAAACAACTCCTCAGTATCTCCAGAAATTTCCAAGCAAAATGTATCAATTCCTCGAAAAACACATTGGAAAAATTGTAAAAGTCCCCAAAGTGGAAAACGACCAATTAAAACTCCTCACCGTCATCAAATCTTTGATGAAATTCTATCAAGTCTGGCCCAAAAACAACAAAACCCTCTTCAGTAAACTCCGCTTCTTCTTCTTCATGATCTACTGCAACATAATTGTAGCTGGTACTTTATTCCATTTCATCAGACTCGTCTGTAAGTTCTGGAAACAACT
Source organism: Aleochara sp. GC000083 (assembly GCA_030264555.1). NCBI lineage: Eukaryota > Metazoa > Arthropoda > Insecta > Coleoptera > Staphylinidae > Aleochara > Aleochara sp. GC000083. The sequence goes on from JARJDZ010000145.1 coordinate 140,940, forward strand.
CTTATATCTAAACCCCACTTACAATTAATTTTCCAATTTTCCAGTACGAAGAGATCTCAGAAATTTCACCCATATGATCTACGACTTTTCGATCATCTTGGGACGATTTGCAGGGTACCATTTCATCCCGGTCTTCTTCGCTGGTCAGCATCGTACCAGAAAGCTGTTGGTTGCTATGGGGGACTTCAGGAAGTTTGAAAAACCTCCAGGGATCGAAATGGGCGAAGCTCTCATGAATGGGATCTGCAAGATGTACTACATCTGTGTGTACTCTTTGTGGCCACTGCTCTTCGTCCTGAAGATCAAGGAGGTGTGCCCAGATGTGGAGGACCCAATCTGCGGTTTTATTTTTCCAACATACATCCCAGGGATGATGTCTGGATGGAAGCGAAAACTTCTGACCACTTTGCAGATTGGGTCGTTGTTCAATTACACCCTTTTTGGGTTTGGATGCTTGTGGTTCTTTCTGCAGATGTCTAATGTTCTGGTGTTGTATCTGAAGAATCTTCACAGAATTCTCTATGATGTTGCTGATATTGAAGACTGGAAAAAGAGGAGGGAACGTACTTTGTACGCTGTGAAGTACCATCATCATATAATTTCGTATGTAATTACTGATTATCCTTGTAAATTAGATACAATTATGCAACCAAACATACACTGAAAACCAAATATTAATTTCGTAATTTTTGAAATTTTGAGGCGTTGGTTAATAATTGTTATTTTAGACTTTATGATGAGTTTTTTACTCGTTCCAAGGGAATTTTCGTCATCTACGTCGTTTGGATTCCTGCAATCATGGGTTTAATGACTTACATTTTGACAGTCGAGTTTGACGTGCAATTTTTTGCCGTTTACGTTCTTTGGGCAACAGCTTTATGCATCACGTGCCTTTTTGGACAAAACATGATAACAGAAGTAAGTCATTTTACTATATCTCCTCAAAGATGATACCTATAGAAATTATCCTTGTGTTATCCTTATTAAGTTATACTTTTCTTTCTTCTCACAGAGTGAAAGGGTTGCCTACATTGCATATATGGCTTTACCGAGTGATGGGGATATGATAACGGCCAAAATGCTTTCCATGATGATAATGAGAAGTCAACGACCAATGTTTGTTCCTGCAGGATCTTTAACTTATTGTGGATACAGTCTAATCCTGATGGTAATAATATTTATGCATAATTTTGGGTCTTATGTTTGATCAATTCGGTTTTCAGGTTGTTCAGACGACATATTCTTATTTGACCTTGTTGAAGACGACCCATAATAGTTAAATTACATGTTATCCTTTCTCTAAATAGTTAATGAAGTAATTAATTCTTAATTTGTCCTATATACTAATACCGTTGGTGACAAATTCATTATTATAACAGTTCTTTATAAACATGGATATTTTATTTTATTTCCAATCAGTTGTTCACCTTTCAACAATTAAGATGGCGTCCAAGATGGAAGCTTTTTGCAAGTTGAATTTCCGGTACTTTTTTTCAATCATGATTCTTGAAAGTTTACAGGATAACAACATAAAGTTTAAACTATTTTTTCATCAGTTACACACTTCTTTGTTTTATATGCCAAACAACTAACCAAATTATCAATTATTTATTTACTAGTTCAGTGCTATTTGGGAAGTAATTACGTGATTGTTAATTTAATAACAGCAAATTAATCATAATTAAAGTAAATAATTCATCAATATATTAGGAATATGACAAAATAAAAATACCTAACCATTTATTTGTTAGTTTATATATGAACAAGATGGTGCCCACGATGGATGAATTCCTGATTAAATACCTTTCCAAACTTGTAGAAATACCCGTAATGAAGAACAATCATTTGGTTCTTGGACAAACTCTTGTTGGCTACTTGAAAATTTTCCAGTCATGGCCGAAGGATAATGTTGCATTCAAAAGTCGTTTCTCCTTTTTCCTCACGTTCTGCTACTACAACATCATTATTTCTGGACTATATGGACACATAATCAAATATTGTGGGTATAAATTTACATTTGGAATTGACCATTTCTTGTATTTTTTGTACTTTCAGCTTTGGAACATCCATTCAACTACAACGACCTTGGAGTTGACCTTTCCCTAATTGTAACCGCTACTTCCGGTTACCAATTCGTAATCCGGTTCTTCATGAACCAAAAACGTGCTAAACACTTGCTCTACGAAATGGGAGATTTCAAAAGGTATGACAAGCCTGAAGACATCGAACTGATTGATGCAATTGTGGGCGCCTTCTGCAAACTGACCTTCTGTTACCTGGGTATCATGGGTACCATCTTGACCATCTACCTTCTAACTCTGCATTGTCCTGACGAAAAGGACTACGAATGCGGATTCATTTATCCCGCATATCTTCCTGGAATCATGAAACCGAACCATCGAAAAATCTTCCTGGTTCTTCAAGCTTCTTCAGCCTTTGCATACGCCTTGGAAGGTTTCTGTTGCTCATGGTTCTACCTTCAGATGTCAGAATATATCGTACAGTATCTCAGATATTTACAGAAACTTCTGAAGGAGGTACGTATCTTCAAAAATGACTCGACTAGAAGAAGACATGTGATCAAAACTGTGAGGTACCATCAAAGGATTCTTTAGTAAGTACCCTAAGTAACTAACAATGAGTTGTTAGCTTTGACTGCATGATTTCAGTCTATGGAATCAATTTTACCCTTTGGCAAAAGATATCTTCTTCGTTCATGCTGTAACAACTCCTGTAATTCTGGCAATGATGATGCACACCTTGATCATCAACTTCAAGTTTCAATGTTTTGCATTATTTTCGATGTGGATTGTGACCCTCTTTATTGTTTGTTCCATGGGTCAAAGACTGATAACTGAAGCAAGTACTTCAGAAAACTGTTAGATCTTATAATATCCACCATTTTCAGTGCGAAATTGTTCTCCAAGTTGCTTACGATTCTCTCTTCTTTGATGGTGACTTAAGTAGCTTGAAAAGTCTGTCTTTGTTGATGCTAAGAAGTCAACGGGCATTATTTGTACCTTCTGGATCATTTGCTGTTTGTTGTAATGATCTTTTTATTGCTGTAAGTTTCCAAAAAGTTACCAATTTTTACTTCTTTCAATTTCAACTCTTATTTCAGGTAATTAAGACTACTTATTCTTATTTTGCATTGATACAACAAACAAGTAATCGTGCAAAATAGTCGATTAACATATTATTATTGCAATTTAATGATAATAAGAAAATAATTTTGTGAAGTACCAGTTGTTTCTGAATTCATATATTAGCAAATACAGAATATAGAAGTAAATTGCAAATTATGGCAAAACAAGAACTCCATTTCAAGTAATCATCTTGTAAATAGTTAATGAAATCATTAGTTACATTTTTCACAGTAATTTTGTCATTATTTATTCATGCTATAATTGCAACTCCCTCTTTAGATCCAATCATCTTTATTTTTTATAAAACATTCTTAATCAATCATCGTTTTACTATCAAACTGATCAAGATGAAAAAATTGATCATCAAACACATCCCAAAAATAGTTCAACCTCCCGTTCTGGAAAACAATCATTTGCAGCTTGCCCGAACAGTTGTCAACTTTCTGAAGTTGTTCCAATCTTGGCCTGAAGACAATACAACATTCAAAAGCAGATTCAACTTTTTCTGCGTCTTCTGCTTCTTCAACATCATCATTAGTGGACTCTATGGACACCTAATAAAATACTGTAGGTAATTTTACTCTTGTAGTTCTTTTACATCCATTATATGTACTTGCAGTATCTCAGAATCCTTTCAACTACAACGACCTTGGAGTTGACCTTGCCCTAATTGTGACTGCAACTTCCGGTTACCAATTCGTAATCCATTTCTTCGTGAACCAAAAGGGTGCTAGAAGGTTGCTTCACGAGATGGGCGATTTCAGAAAGTTTGATAAGCCGGAAGACATCGAATTCGTTGATGCAATGGTTGGAGCCTTTTTCAAGTTGAATATCTGGTACCTGGGAGTTCTGGGATTTGTCCTGATGATCTATCTCTTATCTCAGAATTGTCTTGACGAAAATGACTTCGAGTGTGGTTTCATTTATCCTGCCTATCTTCCTGGTATCATGGAACCCAACCATCGAAAAATTTTCCTTGTCTTTCAAATCTTTTCAGCCTTCACGTACGCCTTGGAAGGCTTCAGCTGCTCCTGGTTGTACCTTCAGATGTCCGAGTATATCGTACAGTATCTCAGACATCTTCAGAAGCTTTTGAAAGAAGTGACTACTTTCAAAAATTACACAGCCAGACGAAGACATGTTATCAAAACTGTGAAGTACCATCAGAGGATTCTCTAGTGAGTAACTCTACTAAAAATGACTTAAATGACTTGTTGACTTCCTCTTGCAGTTTATGGAATCAATTTTATCTTCTTGCCAAAGGTATTTTCATTGTACATGCTGTAACAACTCCAGTTATTCTTGCAATGATGGTACACACCTTAATCCTCAACTTCAAATTTCAATGCTTTGCTTTGTTCTCAATGTGGATTGTCACTCTCTTCATCGTCTGTTTCATGGGTCAAAGACTAATAACTGAAGCAAGTTACTTCAGAAAACAAGTAAAACCTTATTTTAAGTTCATATTTTCAGTGTGAAATTGTGCACCAAGTTACTTATGATTCCCTCTTCTTTGATGGTGACTTAAGTAGCCTAAAAAGCATGTCTTTATTGATGCTAAGGAGTCAACGATCATTATTTGTTCCTGCAGGATCAATTGCTTTTTGTGATTATCAACTTTTCATTATTGTAAGTTTATAAAGTTTCACAACTTCCAAATTAACTACTTAAATGTCGTTTCAGGCACTCAAGACAACTTATTCATATTTTACATTAATACAACAAACAAGTAATCGTGCAAAATAGTCGATTCCTTTATTTTCAAGTAAATTTTTAAATTAATTAACAACAATGGGTAATACTATAGGCAACCAAACATACATCCAAATATGAGAAATTTAAATTACACCGTATAAAAAAGTTTTGCAATTTTATTTCTTAAAAATTAAAGCATAATTTACACATTTATAATATTTGTTCAACATACGTAGCAGTACAAAAATTACATTTCATATTCAATTGAATTATTATATAATTGTTGGCTTATATAATAAGTAAATTTTGTATCATTTCTTTGAAGCAATAAGGCAGAGGCAAGCTGAGGCTCAATCAATTTGTAGAACCGACCGGCATTGTTCCTAACTCCTCTTCTGTGTATAAGGCAGTTTTCCTGTAAAAGAATCTATTAGAGTGTAACTTTTCAATGCGAACATAAGAGAGCAAGCAAAACTAATGGGGTGCAAACTACACATGCGGTTCAAGAATGTTGCTGCCAGTCAACATCAATAAATACCTCTTTTTATATTGGTAAATGAAGAACAGAACAATTGAATTGATGATGAACAGCATCACAATTATTATTGTGGGCACCAAAACATCTGCAAACAAAAAACAGAAATCAGAAAATTGAACAAATTGCAAAAGGTATGCAACCAACAATTGCATCAGTTTGTTAAATGTGCAGTTACCTGAAAGCGATTCTTCCGACATTGTTCCGGCTGCTGATGGTTTATCTAACGAGTAATAAGTGTGTGATTGCCCTGGAATGGAGAAAGATCGATTTATTGATTATGTAAGTACACTTGTAATGATTTCCTATTCGAATAATTGCTCAATGATGAATCTGAGCATGCTGCCATGTGAACATAACCTCACTTCTCAGCACGTTTGGGCGGCAGCATCTGCTCAGAGATGTGAATTGTTTGCTTCGTTTTGTTGTGTTATTATGGAAATATGGAACAGCCTTGACCTCGAATTAACTAATTTGTTTGTTTATTCCACATAGAAGTGCATTATTGTTATAACAATCCAAATGTAATCACAATGTCATTGCATTGTAGTATGGAACACTGTATGAAATGGTAATCTGATAAGAAGGTGTTTCTTATGGCGAAAATTACTAACCGTTTGGATTCCAATTAGTCAGCGATTCACTTATGCAAATGAGCGATTAATTGACGAGCACTATCCACGTGTTGCACATCGTTCGAACCGAAGCGCGAATGCACGCGTCGTGCGGTTTATTTAGAACGTATTTTATGAGGGGCAAACAAAAAAGACGACGCTTTGAATGTGCTTTCTGGCAGCGGCGACGACGTCGTCGGAGAGAGAGTTCGTTCAACTTGGACAACTTGGAAGCCGGAATGCAAGGCATGCAAATTGTATACGTCCGAGAGAGATAGACCAGCGAAAACAAAACAAAAGCCCAAAGTTAGTGGAGCAAAACCAGCTTTGTCATCATTTTGTCGGTCAGCATTTGGAGAAACGCTCTTTTGGTGTCAACCCACGTTGATATTGAGATTAATGACAGGTATTTTATCATTTATTTCGTTATTTCATGCTCGGCTCGCTCGATTTCTGTTTCCTCTTTACTGTTTATGCTCCGCAATGAATAATTGACCTGGGATTCCTACATGCGAGATAACCACAGAACTATATAACTATATATATATCTATATATAGGTCTGTGGAGATAACTCAGGCTATCACGAAAGGCGAATGTTTTGATGCGGAAGGGACGAGAAAATCGATAAATGGAAACGGAGCCTTGATTAATAACCCATAGAAAATGTACGACGTTGGACAAGTTCTCTTATAAACTTGTAAGTGTCCTAATAATTGTTATTTATCACTTTTTCGTTATTCGGATAGTTTATTCCCAAAGACAAATCTTCAAGATGACTTGATGTGAAAAAACTAGACATCTGAGCAGCGCCCCTGGTGGCTTGTGCAATATTATTTAAAGTGCGAAAATTCAAAAATTGTCGCATTTGCAAAACATAATCTAATCACAAGCTTGCAACATGTTTGCTTATCAATGCCAATTATGCAATAACGCATACACGGTTTAAAAAATGCTTTTTTTACAATTTTGAGGTGACGTGTGTAATTGGTTGCCTATGTTAAGTTCTAAATTTCAAAAAATATTTTACCTTTGGTTTTGTTGAAGAGAAATTGTCAACCAATGTATTGTAGTGAATTATGTTACTGGATTCATGTCACAAAACGCGCATAGGAACTCGACGACGTGGAAAAAACACGATAACCATCCGGTATGGATTATGTTTTGATACTGACTGGCTCGACGCGATATAAGCTAAACATTTCGAACATTATTTCGCTGTGAACGCGAACAACACGCTCGAGCATCATAAAAACCAATTCGTTTTTGTTGATATGATTATTACCCGTATTATTATCTCGGAGCAATTACAATTACAATTGTGAGCATAATGTGTTTGCATACAAAATCTCATGCTTCACAAGCGAGCGTCCAGAGTTCAAGTAGTCATTACCATGCATTGTCCGAACGATTGAACAATCTGTAGAGACGTCTCGTTAAACATAGACATCATTTTCAAACCCTGAGATACATGATTTTAATGAATCTGTTATAAATTATAGGTCGCAACAAGGAAACAAAGAGAGATACTCACGAATGCAGTCGCTGAATGGCAGTTTGGTGGTCCAACGATGACCAACGCATTGCAGCTCTTTTGTACGACGTCCACTATCCGCGAAAACGAAGCCAACGCAGCACGTGAAGACTGCAGCCGTGTCGTTGCGATAAACGAGATATCCGTCCCTTGGAGACGATGGGGTCGCGCATCCAACAGCGGTGTAATACAGTAGGATTCCTCGACGAGCTACCAAGCTTTCGGAAGCCCTCAAAGTTACATCGACGCTGTCGCCCAATGTGAGCAACTCCGCGTACGGTTCCTGCTCGTTGCACGACGAGAAAATCGTGTTGTCGACCTCGCTGATGTCCAGCACGTCGTTGCACCCCTCTGGGTCATCGTTCGCACCTGGACGAAAAAGATTTCATGAGAAAACCAGCCACGATTTGAAGTCAGAATGATGTTATACCAATTAGTGATAGATCCAGAACGGTGAGCTTGATTTGTTGTAATGCTGGTGCTCGAATGCGCCACGTGCAATCCTCCTTCCCGACGTAGTAATTGGGATAGCCTGGATTTCGGATGAAACCCTCTGAAGCGCCTATAACGTCGCTTGCAGGCAACGTTATATTTTCGTTGCAATATCGCGTCATTCGTTGCTCTGCATTGAATGAATGGATTCATTATTATTAACAATGTTGTTGCATTTGTAGACTCACCTGCTACACAAGCGAAATGCACGCTCAAATTTCCGGCACCCCAGCGTTCCGCTCCAGGGCAGTCCTCATTCAGAACAAAACTGCAGTGATTCACACCGGAACATCTACGAACATGAACAATGAGAGTTTCAACATAAAGTTGGAAATTTGTTCAAATTTCACGTTTCGCCCGTAAAACGTGACATGTAAGCTAATCTTCTGGAACGTGGATCATAATGCATGTCAACATGCGCAGATTGATGGCCCAAATGGGCCAGTAACAAAGGAACGTGCCCCAATTATGGGCTTCTTAGAGGAGATGCTAGGCAATCAAGTTCGCACCGGAAAATTTTCAAATGCTATGCAAGGGGCGAAAGGGAGATTCATTTGTTGAGGGTGCGAAAGTAAGAAATCGGGACAATCGTGGGCGGTGGTTGTTGCACGCGACCAAATGCAGTATGCCACTGGAACTAACATTTGCCCAAGTTGCCTAGATAAGTTAGGGGGTTGAATGAATGCCCTCGACGTGGATAGATCGATTGGGCTGTTATCGTTGCACGTATATCTACCCTCTGGAGTCACACCGTGCCGTATTTTACCCCAATAACTTATTTATTGTATCGCATCGATTCTCGTCGCGCCGTGCACGCACAAAGTGCAATGCAAACTTGTATTATGCGTTTTTCGATGCGGTGCATAGCATTTTCATTAATGTATGGTAATCGCGCACATTTGACAATGCATCTGCCTCACAAAATAACATTTTGTGGGCTCATGTATTTTTCGTTTCGACAGAATGAGGGCCTCATTATAATATTGCATAAAATTACCCAAAATAAGGCGAATAATATGCTGAATGCCCCACATTGAATTGTCACATTTTGATATTTAAACATACAGCATAAAATATCAATATCAGGAAGCGTATAAAATGTAGACGTAGAAATACGAGTTTCAAGGTAGGAAATTTATGGATTTCACTTGTTTTTATGACCAGGCAAGTTTGCAATTTCATAAACAACCCCTCGCAATTTAATTCCGCACTTATTTAATGAAATCTCCCCTGGTTTATGAACTCTAGATAAATTCCACTTAAAAATTCGCAGCTATAATCCAAGACGAGTTAATTAAATCGCATATTTTATGATTACTTGGAGAAATGTCAAGAAAATTAATCCAGGCGCAAACAAAATGACGACAATATAATCATAAACTCGAGAAATTTATGATAACTCTTGAATGTCGCTTGAGAAATCGAAGAAAAAAAGGAAATTCGTGAAGCGTGTGCATTTGGAATTGAGTTATTAAGCTTATTATTGGCATAGTTTGCGCTAGAGCATGAAGTGAGCCACATAAAACTCAGGGCAAAAAGAGATTGGAATAAAACAAAACGCCAAGATTTGTATTCCATCGCGAACGATTGTACAGATTACACATGTCGTTTACATTCAATGAATTGGAATTTCTTCGATTTTCGCTTCAGGCAAGTTTCTTTATGGGAAGTTTCCTTCATTTGTTTCCGTTCCACTTCTTTTTTATTGTTTTCACTTTTCCATTAAAGGAACTAATAAAATATCGTAGACTTTGTTGTTTTCCTGACAAATTGTGAGTGGGAATTATAATAGAAATGGAATGTTAGAAAATCCTGTAATTCTAGAAAACGTCACGTTTACAATTTCATAAACTTGTTGAAAAGGTGACTTTTATTTTGAGATTACGTGTCTAGACATTTAGAACATGGATTGCAATCTTTTTGTGGAAATTTCCAGTTTTACTTCATTACATTTCCGTCCAAAGTCATATTTCAAAAAAAGTTAATGTAATTATTAGATAAGGAATAATTTAAGTAGCAAATATTGAATTTTAATCTAAAACCACAATCTCCATGATATAGCATCTCGGTATAATTAATGTATGAAAATAAGGTGCATTTTTTAGCAATTAGTTTCCCCTTATATTTTCGGCACATGGGGCATTCATTAAATGAACAATTCGCCTTCGCAAAATGCACTCCATGAACGAATGTTACTATGTACTATTATTGCATTCTCTGCATCCGTTTGCATTATCATAGTTGGCAATCATCACGTGCACACGGCAATCGAAGGGCATTAGAAAAGCAGGAGCAAGTCGTTATGCGGTGTGCGATGATTTTGACGCGTGCCCTTTGTACAGTTCATTCCGCATTATTCAATTGTCAGCCACACTCTGCCCAAAGCCCAAAAGTTCGAGGGGTGCATGTGCCAAATTTTCGTACCCTGCGAGTGATAATATAATTCCATGCGCAACTTTCATGGGGCACATTGGAAAATTGGGGCTATCGTTTCCGCATTGAAATGATTCGTACAAAGAAATTTTAATATTTGCACTTGCTAAAAGTTTTCATTTAAAATTCTTGTCCCTTTTAATGATCTCTAATAGAAAAAAGTTTCTGGAACTTATAAGTTTCGTACATTTTATAGTTTGAAAGTAATCGCTCAAAATTTTGAACTTCTTTGAGATCCCCAATGAGTATCCACTAGTAGAACCCTCGAGAAGGTTCGATAGGGTCCAGGTCTCCAAGGAATTACCATTAAAATTAGGGTTTCTATTTGATGGCTGTACCATGACTCTATTTTCACAGATGTTCGATCCATTCTGTTTCTGTATGCAATATTCACGAACTAAGCATCCGAATAACCGTGTTGTAATAAATAAGTTTTATGTCTAGCACGAGCAAGAACGTGCGCATTTATCTTGCATGGGAAATTACAACGGAATTGAAACGTAATCCCATCTCAGAAGGCGCGTTTATTTCAATTACACATGTAACGTTCATTAACAGTTGTAAATTTCCTGAAATATTCAACATCTTTCTGTGTAACCACAAGGCATTAAGTAGGGTCTTGTTGGATGCTATTAAATCTGGAGCATTTTTGTTCCCTTGGACCAAACCGTAATTTGCATTCTTATCTTAACACAAGGCACGATAAGAATGGAAGCGACCAACGTACATTATGGTTTTATAGGGGCTTTCTTGGGGGACAACTCGTACATTACCAAATGAAGCAAATCCTTCTCTTCCAGAGTTCTTGCATCTCTGGAGAAGAAACCATCCTGGCAAAAAATTCGACCATATTTTTTCCTAGATTTATCTTCGTGTTTTATGACTTTGTCCCAAAACTTTTGCTTTTGACTATTCAAACTCCTTAAATCTTCGAGAAGTATTTTTATTTGCAATTTCTATTTCAAATCTATTTTTTGCCCATCATTAAATTATCTCATTACATTTTGAGAGCATACATAGAAACAGTTGTTTATCTTGAACTTTAATGATATCTAATGGATTTTCAGTTTCATTACTGATATCCGCTTTTGATAGCGCTCCAATTTTCCATGGCAACTATTTGGAAGTTTCCAAATGGTGTGTAGGCCAACTGCCAAAAACTATCTGTTATCGCAACATCTTATGAGGCTGCTTCAATATGTTTTGTGGATGCATTAAACTCGTGAATGAATGCGACGTGTGCTCACTCTTTGAAACGCCACTTAGCGTCCAAAATGCATTTGTAGGCGCTTCCGATAAGTGGAAATGTGGAAAGCTTAATTATACAGTGAGCAAGCCGCATTAATTGCATCCGAACATGCCATGTTACATTTACATTTGGTTTGGTTTACATTTGAAAGTAGTTCAAAGTCGGTAACAAATTGGATTCAGAAGTTGCTATGATAATCCTCGATTAAACAAACACTTCTTAGTTTTTCTTTGTTTTATTCTTGTTGAATATTGAGTTTTCTTTAATTAGTATTTTGTTTCAATTGATCTTCAATTTGAGTACCACTAAAAAACATTTTCTCTTTTTTTTTCTGCAACATTTTCTTTAATAAACTTTTGTTGCATTTGGTAGACATTAGTTCATTCTAATCACTTAAAGTTAATTAACGAGGAAGTTTGTTTTAAAAATAAAACCAAAAGCTAAATTTGTACAAATTATCCCCGGACTTAGTTAATCCATTAAAGCAATAAATTTTTCATTCCTGGAGCACTGGGAATTAATTGAACTGTGGTAAACTAATTTAGTACGTTGCTTCAGACCAAACGAATATATTTTTCCCCAGCGAGCATTTCATCCAAACACATTTCTTTCTTCAACATTTTACTTCCACAATTTTCCCAGTTGAAACAAGTTGCACTATTAATTCATCCCCCAGGAGATGAACTTTACCATCGCTTCTTGAAAATGTCAAATGTTACAAGTCTTCCTCAAGTTTTAAATCCACATAAATTTCCTTGCTGGATGACTGAAACTTGTATTGATGAAATGAAAACGAAAGTATTCGTTGAGCATTGGACTGAAAAGCGTTTCTACGAATGGCAGTCAATACTAAAAATAAATTTCAGGACGCACTTGCACTAATTTCCTAATTTTTGTTCCCGGTGGGAAAACACAAAGAGCTCATCAGAGTTTATCCAATTTCATTTGGCGTTTGTTTGCCTGGTTTATGAACATTTCTCGTTTGCTGATGAAAATTGCGCAAATTAAATCAAATTTCATGAATGGAAAAGTTTGAAGAGGAGATATTTTTTCGTGTTTGTAAATAAAAGTTGTAATTTCAACTTTTTTGTTTGGAAAACTTCATGAAAAGTTTAATCAACATTCAGTAGTTCATAAAATTTTATTTAATAATGAAATGATAATCGATTTTAATTAAATTTTATCGCCAAATGTTAACTGAAGCATAAAATGAAATCAAGTTTCTCATGAACACGAGATCAATTTACATGTGTGGTCACTAATTGGAAATATTAATTACCAGGAAAATGCAATTTACGTCACTTTCAATAATCAATCACATCAATAAGCAATTAGCAATCAATTTCCTGAAAGAAGATGCAATTTAAGTTGACACACATTATTTATGATGTAAAAATCAAATGTATCTTCATTTTTATGTAATTTCCGGCTCGAAAAACTATATTTCTGATTGCTTCCTGTAGGATCATTTATATTCCACTCGTTGAGGTTTTGAAGTTGATATGTGAATCGATATCTCAGAAATTTTCTGCCGCATCGAACTTGATTCAGTGAATCCTTACAGATTTGTGGTTTTCTTTCCCCCATACATAAAAAGACACGATATTTTCTTCATTTATCAGTTCACCCTCGCAAGAAATGATGACTTGTTTACGCAAAGAAGTAATAACTTGAAGCTTTCAAGTTGCTTCAAGCCTTTCAAGAACCATTCATCATTGGGGCACTTTCCTGTTGAAGTTTACCATTTCTGTTCCTAAGAGTTTAATATTTCTGCTTTCTCATTGCGAATTTAACTATCATGGAAGCTATAAATGCAGAATTTAGTATGTAGAATCGAAAGTTTTTGATGTGTAATGATTGGTACTATAATTTTTGTTCCATGTTTGATTGTTGAATTATTTGGTACTTACCTTCTGTTTAGGGCAAGTCGAGGAAAGAGTTGGATGGTCCGGACATCATCATAGTAGACCGAATTTGGATCAACTGGAGTAAATGTTGCATTGAATACTGCGATCACCGAGCTTAAATGTCTGCAGGTCAACATCAACTGGCAGCTTTCACAGTTGCTAACTTCCACGTACTCTAAAAAGGTAAAGAAATATCTCAAATTACTTCTTTGTACATTCATATATCTGTAATTTTACTAATTCGTTTAATTGTAGGTCATTCGAGAACGTCCCAGATCCAAAAGATAAAGGAAACTCAGTGAAAGAAATTCATTGAACATTCGTCAATTGTCTTCTCTGAAAGTGCGCATTCCCCCTCGAAGAATTTACATCCCTCAAAGCCGTTTGGACTGAATGATGAAACACGTGTATAACCCTGGATTATCCCATTCTATTCTATGTAAGTATGATTTGTGCCTCTTTTTCTCTCACGAGTTCACGATAAAATTGAAAATTTGCATGCAATTCATGCACGTAAATCGTTGAACATGTCCGATACATCTTTCGAGCATTCTTTTTCTTCACATTGCGTCATCTCAACAAATATTCTTTTATGCATCGAAAAATTGCTATTTTCGATCTCCCAGCATTCCATAGGGAACATACATAAATAATTTACATTAGAACATTGAGAATGTAAATCAAAAATCGTATTTTGTTTAGATTTCCTGATGGAGCTTTCTCGTCCTCTCATTCGAATGGAAATTATAGTCACATTGAAAGTTAGTTTGACGTCAACAAATTCCCAAGAAGCTCCCAATTTGAAATTACGCAATTATGTGCGATTATTAAAGTAATTCGCATAAAAAAGCATCGTGTTCATGTACTGCTGTCGATAAATCAACGCATTGGTCTATTAATAGTCTGGGAAATCGTAAACTAATTTTCATCACGTTTTGATGCGAACATCGTGATGATTTTACGCGCTCATTTCGCGTTTTATGCGCGAGACATTCCGCCTCCAAGTTGAATCATTATTAAATCATTACCAGTTCAAGGCCATTCAGGCTTTTTTTGGGTGTTATTCACGAGCAAAAGAAATGAAATTGGGGCAATCTTGTGCGTGGAAATTGAATTCTTCAAGGCCATCAAGATACATTTTCCAAGGCAACTTTCCATTTTCTTGCAACACCTCCAAAATGAAAAAATAAATGATTCAGTGTTTCAAGGGCCAAAAGCTGGTTGTATCCCGAAAAAATAGGGTGTTCAAATGAGATTACGTTGTTTTATGAACACTAGGTGATTCCCCGCTGTAACTGTGAAAGCACCAAGCAAATTAGATTTGCACGTGCCGAACTTTCCTGTTTTGATCCCTCGTTTGAAATTACCTCCCGGCAATCTTTACCAAACAGTCCCAACGAATCCTTGTACTTTAAAGATACTTATTGAATTATTTGTAGATGGAGACTCACCAATGTAGCCGAAAGTATTCCCAACGAAAAACGTAACGAAGATGAGGGGAATCTTCCACAACATCACTGGGCGCACTTTTTGCGTTTGCGGACTTTTCTGCGTTGTCTATGCGCCGCATCCAGCGTCATCCACATAATAGCGTCGAGCCGGGACGTCGCCAACAGCGAAGGACTCTAACGGCATTTGAAATTCGCGCCCGATGGTCACATCCAATTAGCAGGCCATCGACATCCAGACGCTCTTCAACGTCGATATCGCCGACAGGTGCAAAAGCCGATCGCACAACTCGTTCATTACGCGAATTCAAATTAGCAATCGATTCAGTTTTCGTACCGGAAGAGGCGAGTGTGCGAAATCTTGGGCGAACACGTGACTAGAGAGTTTGCGAGGGCGGATTTGTTTGGAGCGCGCCCGATTCGAGCGAATGCGTCGCGACGACTACGCGAACAACAACATCAAAACCGGGAACTGACGCCAGGACGCGACGACGAGCACCCCCACTTTTCAGGATACGCTGAGTGTCCCGGTTTCAATGCCGCGCCGAAAATGCATGACGTCATTTCACCCTCGGGAAGTTCATTCGCAATTCGCCTCGGGTTATTCGCGTTTTTGTGCGGTGGCCCAAACGGGATGGCAAATCCGCATGGCAAATACGATTCAACGAGTCAAAAGCCATGAAGAATTTATTGCCGATGGTTTTTGGCTGATCGAAAATGTAATTCAAAGCAAAAACCCAACTTTTCAAACTTTTTGTTGATCCATCATGATCTGATAAATCTCTGTCAAGCGTGACCTATAATAAAATACGGTGTTAAATCAGCGGAACAATATGTTTTTTAGAAATGGAAACAATATTTACTATAGATACTCATAAATCTTTCCAATAACTTTACAAACTCCAAAAAAATCGCATAAATCTTAAATTTTCATGTTTCCATTGGAAAAAACTTAATATTTTTGGGAGGCAAAACAACGTTAAACGTGTTTATGAAAAGTATTATTTATCACATTTATCACATGTGCACCTTCTACAACTTTCTGCCATAATTATATTGCTATAATAACAATAAACAATTTCCTGTGGCATTTTACTTCGGTGCTGCAGTTGTTGTTCTTGTACTATTTGCAATATCGCCGAGATCTTCAGGAATACTGATTTGAAATTGCAGTAAAACTACCAAATAAGTTACCATTGTGGCCAACAACTAAAAACAATTAAATTAGCTCTACATTAACTGCTAATTTGAAGATTTGTACCGATTTAAACAAATTACGATTAACATCAAAGAATCCTCCAAGACTCATATCAGTTGGGTTCATTTCAGTTGCACGTAAAAACATTTGAATCTGCAAAGTTTAATTAATTCAAAATTATACTTCAGAAACTAATAATTTAAATATTTACTATAGACAACCAACAATTCGCCTGAACTTTTTTGAATTTTAGAATTATTAGAATTTTGAATGAATAATGATTAAACAAAGACATACCTCCATTTGAGCATCATCATTCATCCAGCTCAACTCAACCAACAGTAATTTCTTTTGGAAATTGACGCGCACCTATAATCAATCAATCAATTAATTGCTTCATTGAATTTCATTGAATTGTAATACGTACACAGTTGGATGCATAGTGAGCTTCATCACAAATAAAATAGAGCAAGGCAATGGAAAATGCGGCCGTCACACACAATCCAACATCTTTGATACCAAATCCATCCTGGAGAGTTGATAACAGGCCATAAACAGTGAGCGTGATAATGAGGAAAAGATAGAGATTAAGAAACGTGAGGACGTAGCAAGAACCAAGGCCAACTTCACGAGTTATCTTCGCAAGAAGCATCCAAAGACTGCGAAATTCAGCAACCCTCATTGAAGGTCCTGAAATCAATGATTTTACTAATTGTTTGCCAATTTATTTTAATTTTACCAATATTTTTCAGTGCGCGTTGGAAATCTTCGGCCAAAATTGTTGCAACTTTCCCAATAACATCACAATGCAGATACCAGAAGCCTCCAATGACGAACGTTACGATATTTATGTAGCAAAATGGTACGACCTTCAAATATTTCAAAGTTATAAACTATTTTTTTGTCTGTTGTAGAATACCTGGATGAATCTGAAGTGGACCATTGTAATGTGATTAACGACCATGATAGCACATGCCAAAAGTGGCAACGACAACGTGACGAAAAGTGGTTTGTTGCCACTGAAAAGTGGGATCTTTTTGTTCTCAACTGCTTCGTAGATCTTTTCGAATGCGGCCCAATCCATGAGAACAGCCCCCAGTTTCTTGCATTCGAACCATGAAAGTGGAGACATGATAATGGGCAGCAAATAGACAGTGAAGAGATAACTGATTACAGCCTCTTCGAACCGGCCTTCGGCTGATTTGACGATTTCGACGGGATCCCAGCTTACGAAGCCGATGTATCCAATGAGGACGACGCAAACGAACACTGAGTAGCCCAGCAATAACGGGGTAACGCGGAATATACCTTTTGCGACATTTGCTATGGGGAAGATGCCCAAAACGCGTAGAACCGTGATGATGGGCTTCAACGTGTCGTAGATGATGCTGTCCGTATCCTGAAGACGTTGAAGTTCTGGAGGAAGGGCCTTAACAGCTGGGGCAACTCGTTTGAAAGTTGGCTCATCGTTGAAATTCGCACCAGCAAGAAAAACGGACTTTTTCGGTTGTCGAAATTGGTCCAAGTTGTCGCCCAAAACACTCTGCACTCCAAATATGGCGTTGTTGTTGTACATTTTCAATTCGTTCAAATTGGAAGCATGCCTCGACAGTCGAAATGTTACTGAAAATGTTTCACCTCTTCGTTACAAATGGCATTCGTTCAGGTATTGATGGAATCGAATTAGAAGACTAATTTGTTTGCACTTGCGACAAACTAGTAATTATTACTGACCTTATAACTTCTTCTGTTTGTTTTCTATTCAAATTTAATAACAGATTCATTGGAACACGCGTGATACTTAACGGGGCACTAATTAACTCGTCAAACACTTTTGATGCTTACGAATAATTGATGTGATAACTTTCTAGAGTTTTATTTATATCTCACAATATTTGATGCAATTAACGATTAAAATGGCACAAACACTTATGCTTTTTCAGGCTCAAACTGAATCCTACATTATTTATTAACGTAATAAAGTTTTAAAGTAGTAATTAAGTTTTAAAATTTAAATTTTTCCAAAAAACTTTACTTAAGATGAATACGCCGCGAGCGCCCCCCATGAGTTGTGCGACACAAATTTCACGTTCTCTGAATCACGTGTGCTTACCTTTATTATGTTATTGTTTTGATTACTAAACCAAGGCATCTCTAGAATAAACAAATTCATAGCGAAATTTAGTTAAACAATTTGTTGATCTGTGATATAAACGCCACAACAGCAAAGATGGATCTGTTGGGCTCCATAATGAATTCGATGGAAAAACCTCCTTCATTAAGCGAAAAAGAACGTGACACACTAAAAAGTAAGCTCCCTAACCTCAAGCAGTTTTATTTAAAATCTAATTTGTTTGTCTCTTGCAGAACGAAAGGCAGAATTCGAAAAGCGTAAGGAAGCCGAGAAGCAACACTTCAAACGATTCAAGGAAGACATTGAAAAGAAATGTGTGGAGTACTTTTCAGATCCAAAGAACACCTACTTAAAGTTCCAGCCTATGGATCATCTCTACAGATGCATTATGTAAGTATTTAGTCAATTAAGTCTTCAAATTACTCATTTGGTATGTATATTATAGACATGAAATAGCAGAAGCTCAGGGACTTATTTCATATGCCTTTGGAACTGATGGTGTGGACAGATACATTCGCATTTATCGTAAAGAGAATGCCCCATGTGAGGATGAATTGGCAGCAAGGCGAAGGGGAGAACCATGGAGTGAGGACATCCGTCAACGGCTTCTTGAAACTGTAAGTGATAGCTGGATAAAATGAAAACATGAATTTATGTTCACTCTTTTACAGAGGAGACAGGAAAAAGCTGAAGCTGAGGAGGAATCAAAACGCAAACGCAAGCCTGAAAAATTCACACCAAATACTAATTATAAGGACAAATATGCTCATTTGATTGGGCAGGATTCGGCCCTTGAGGCGGCCAGGAAGACGGAAACTAACAAAAGCTATGGTTTCGGTAAGTCTAAAAATTTTTATCAGTATCTTAAGTACTTCTGAGTAGGTTGATGAAATCTGGATACTTGATTTCATGCATCTTACAGTTCCTAGTGAGAATAAGAAAGATCTGCGATCGATTGAACAAACAATGGCCGATATTCGTGCCAAGAAGCGACAAAAATTGTCGCAGGATGCTCAAGCGCCTACAGCAACTGCTGTTAGCTCGTCTGATAATGCCGAGCCTGAAAGCCAGTAAGTTTATATGCGTACGTGTGGTTCGTTAGGTTTAAACTAGCGCTTGATCGTTGCAATTACGAATAAGGAAATTGTTGCCACAATGCAATACGTTTGTGCAGGGCTAAACTTTTTATTTATTTTCAAATAATAGGTAATTTCATTAGTATGTAATAAATTTCCTCGTAAAAATAAGGTACGCTTAAATCAATGATAAATAATACAAAATTATGTAGCAATCACTAATGCATATAACGTTGTGTCGCCGTTTACGGCGTGTACGGAGAGAAAAGTTATAAATATTCACTTGACGAGTACTTTGTAATATTGCGTTTTGTCGGCGAAATTCCCTGCAGCAACGCAGCATTCTCCATTTTCAACGCGTCCAATTGCGCGCACCGAAACTGATTCGCCTTCTCATAACGCTCCTGCACTAGTTGCAGAAACATGTTGAGGAGAAAATCCGCATTTTTCGTTATAAACTTCCTCAACTGCAATCAAAAATATCTGATTAAACTGACCACATGTGGGCAACCCAATGAACACACCTCAATTTGCGTCTCCTTTCGCAAAGACAATTCGACATATCTTATCTGTGCATCGAAAACGCAGTACAGTGATTCATCAATGGTATGCAGCAAATCCGGTGTCTGCAGTCGCAAGCAATCGTCCAGCAACGCCACAAACAATTTCGTGAACGCAATGGTATTCGCAGTCAATTGCAGCCAGCAATCTCCAGTAACATATGTGGTGAGATTCATTCCCATTTCATTATATTCTTGTATAAAACGTGCCAAAGCAGTCTTCGAACGCATATCCATTGGTATCCACTTATCATCAACTGCACGCAGTTTAATAGCATCGATTAGCTTATCGCGAGCTTCTCGTAATGCACGCGATAAGGGCGTTCGCAATGTCCCATCCAATTGATAGCACAAATCAATGCCGTATTTGTATAATCGTTCGCATTGATGTCGCACCAAGACCACGCATTCAGTGATGGCTGAAAGTGGCGTTTGTGGGACGAAAACTTGCTTGATGAAATGCGTTGTAAAGAGTGAGAGTTCACTGCTCGCCCAAACGACATAAGCTGCGTTTATAAAAACTTTAGATTAAATGTAGATTCAATTATAACATGTACATACCTGAAGCGCAACTTGGAGAGTCTGGAAACGCTCTCAGAAATTCCTCTGTCATGTGGCATAAATTCGTAAATACCACGCTTGATAAATATCGAATGTAGACTGTAATTGAACCCTCGCGTTTGACTCGTTTGCATTGTGTCTTCAACATGCTGCTACACAGCTTGAGGAAGAGATTACACGATTGTGTAGAGCATCCTAGCTGATTAAGGAGGCGAACTGCCCGTCTGGCTGCCCTCAGACCTCCTTGAAGTGATTTATCAGGGTTTACTTCCAGTTCTTTCATCAACACATCAGTCAAATGAATTCCTCGTTGATCAACCTTCAAAGATGACTTTAAAATCTACTTTGCAATTTACTTCCATTACCTTTCGTTGTATATCAGCAATAATATGATCAGTTTGATGCTGATCTTCGGTACTATGCTTGCTAATATACTCCCTTGCACGTTGCAAAAGCGTAAGAGCGTCTTCAAAATGTCTTTGGGCGACACAAACGTCCAATTCCTCAGGTACTTCGAGCAACCAATCTGGATGCACGAAAACTTCATCTTCAACTTCCTCATTTCCAGTAATACTTTGTGCATCAATGGACGTCGTCCTCGAGGGGGATTTTTCAACAATCGTGCTCTCACGTTTGAGCTGATCGTGTGCCAAACGAGTCTTCTTCGCTTGGTCAAACTTATCCAGCCAATCTTTCTACAATAATTATAATACAACAAATGTCTGCTATTTTGAGGTGAACTTACTTTGCTTGCATTTGATTTACATTGGAAAAGTCGCGAATCGGGAAAAGCCAGGACTTTAAACGCGAATTTCACATTCCCCAGGTCTCTAACATTGACTACTGCAAGACTTCCTAGTTCATAGTAAGCATCAAGTTTATAACGCTTTCCAGTTTTTCTGTAAAGCAGGAAAAATAGATTATTGAATTTATAACTTTCTCTGTAACTTACACAGGATTTGATGAAGCCAGTAATAAACCTTCAGAGAATAGAAACCCCACGACGCTCTTTATTGGTGTGTTCTCAATAAAATCCAATTCAGCAAGAAATCCTTCATGGAGAAGATTGATATTAGGAATATCAATACATGCCTACAAAATATGCTTTCTGTTGAATACCATTAACAATTTTTAGTGGATGTTTTACAGAAGCTCCTTCAACTTTCTCCAAAACGGTAGCAATCTTCTGACGCCTCAGCTCTTCTTCTTGTTCCTCAGTTTTATCTTGATTATTTGTTGCTTCTGATTCAATTGGCATGCTTGATTCATCACCCAGAATTGACGTGTTGTATAGATTTCCAAGCAACAGTCTCTGCTCAGTTAATAGATGTGATAACTGGTACATTTCACTTTCAAGATCTAGTTGTTATTAAGAAATTATCTTCTAAGTAATGTAGTTTTTTGATGTGAGTATGTTTGGTTGCTTAGAGCAAAATCATAAGTTTAATGGTAATTTCAAAGGATACGTGATATCTCCTTAGCGGTATCAATAAATTGCATGTAATTTTGGTAGACATTCTTCTTCAAATTGTCGTTAGTTTCCTCCAAACGTGAATGGATTTTCTTACGAAGTAGGACTAATTCTTGGCCACCAATGCAGCTCTGTGATACTTCTTTTACAACTAAATATAAGAATAATTAGCATAGATATCAGCAAGGTCATTGAATACATACATTTTTCTGGATTAAATTCTGGAGTATTTAACTGATTAATTATAGAATCACCCATTTTTGTAATTTATCACTTGTTCTTCGTGTTTACGTTGTCATCAGTGGGTGGATTGGTTCAACCTCTCACAAAAGTGTGGTGGCGCTGTACTCGTATTTTCGTAAATCTCTTCACAAATGTTCTATTTTTTACAATTACAGAACGTAATTTAATGACTGCATGCAAATAAGAGTATGAATGCTACGATTACATGTTATTGTAACGTTTATTTATAGAAAATTGTCTGCACACACAAAGCACTGTCGTATATAAAGGTCCCCGTTATTTGATGTCAACAGCCATCCATGAATAAATTGGTTACTCCCTGATATCAGTCACAAGGCCAAATCGGCCAAATTGTTGTTGTCAGTGCTAGAACAAGTAAGTTTGTGACGGTTGTGAACGACTCATCACTAGATAATTAAATAAGCTCGTCCACCTCCTTGTTTGCAGCCAGACTGTACGATGGCCGCTGAAATAAAGCCGGCGACGCAAGCGAACGACAAGTTCTGCACGACCAAAAAGCCAGCACTGCTCTCGAAGCTGGAAGGCGGCAACGACGAAATCAATGCAGCAGTGATCATTCCCGGAGAAGAAGGCATCATCAGCGTGTCGGACGACAAGTAAGTGTCGCAATCCAGCCGCGCTAACAATCGCAACGCAATACCACCTGATAAACAACGTCAATGTATGATGACTAATATATGTTCTTGAAGGACAATACGGGTATGGCCAAAGAGGGATTCTGGCCAGTATTGGCCCAGCATCATGCAGGTGATGCCCAGCGGGGTCACATCGCTATTCTACACGGTGGAAACGCGCCAGCTCTTCATCGGCCAGGAGAATGGTACAATCTCGGAGTTCTCGCTCGCGTCGGACTTCAATCGAATGATGCCCGTGCGCGAGTACCTCGCACACCAGGCGCGCATTACCCAGGTCATATTCGCGCTCAATTGCGAATGGGTGCTGAGCGTCAGCCGCGATAAGACTTTTTCCTATAACTGCACACAGACTGGTAGAAATATTGGCACATACACTGCAGAAGCATGGTGCACGTCTTTACAGTAAGCTGATTAGATGTGCTGTTTGATGGTGATGGGTGCAATTCAATGCGGTCCTGCGTTGTAGGTTCGATTCCCAGACGAAGCACGCCTTCGTTGGCGACTACTCAGGGCAGATAACGATGCTGAAGCTGTCGAACAACGGCGCTCAGGTTGTGACGACGCTGAAGGGCCATTCGGGCTCGGTGCGCACGCTGGCGTGGGATGCTGAACATCAGATGCTCTTCAGTGGCTCGTTCGACCAGACGGTCATCGTTTGGGATATCGGGGGGCAGCAGGGAACGGCGTACGAGTTGCAAGGCCACCATAATAAAGTAAGCATTGCTAACAGTCTTATCGCTGGTATGCGCGTTAATTTGCTGCTTTGAAGGTGTCGGCGCTCTGCTATTTGCAGTCAACCAGGCAGCTGGTTAGCGCTGGTGAAGACGGCGTGCTCGTCTTCTGGGACATGAGCAAACAGCGGCGCGAGACGCCTGTGTGGATTGATTCAGACACTTGCCAAATGTGCGGCAGGCCGTTCTTTTGGAATCTGCGCGCGATGATGGACCAACGACAGTTTGGCCTGCGCCAGCATCACTGCAGGCATTGCGGGAAAGCCGTCTGTGATAAATGCTCTACGGCGCGACTGACGATACCCGTTATGGGCTTCGAGTTTGCAGTGCGCGTCTGTGAGCCCTGTCATCTTAGCCTTAAAGATTTGGAGTAAGTTGGCATTCTTTTTCGAGCTTTCAAACACATTTCCAGCTCCTCAAAGTTGGTCACGTAGTTTTTTCGTCCTTCGCCTTAAGGTTTCATTGAAAGTGATGCGTTTTCTTTCTAGCCGACCGTCAATGGCAACGTTTCACGACGCCAAGCACAGTATAGTGGCTATGTCGTTGGATGAGACGCGCAAGAAGCTCGTCACTGTTGGTCACGACAAGCTGATTAAAATCTGGGACATCTCTGCACTGTTGTAATGTAATCGATTGATATTGGCACGATGCGTTCAACACGATTGCTGTCCGCCAAGACGACACATTATCATTTCTCTCGACTGCATATATAACATACATACATACGTGGATTGTGATTTCTATCAAACTACAATAGGTTTCTTAGGCATGGATTAGGACTGGTGAACATGCAACGCATAACGAAACAAACAAAGGGATATAGATTTATATAGCAAGTAAATTTACGATGTTATTGCTATTATTGCATATGTTTATATTTGTATAGAATGTCTACACTTATGGGAATAACGAATGGCTAACCAAAATGAGCACTAGATTTGTTCCAGAGCTCTAATATTATTATTATTACTATTATGTTATTACAAATAATCGTTCTTTTTATAATTAAGCTTCATAATTCTTGTGTATGACATGTAAATGCAAGTCTTGTTCTCATACACTAGTTATGCATGATGATGCAGTTACTATTTGTATATAGTTTCAAATTGATGCTGTTTTCAGTTGTTTAATGTCTATGATTGATGAGCTTAAATGTTTGAATATCAAATTGTTTCTTGGATATCAAAAAAAACAATAATGATTACTACTTGCTTTAGAGAAATTTAAAAAGTATGCAATTAACAACTATTAAATATGTGAATAAATATGTAAAATTCCTTGGTAAACTTGTTTTACATTGGAATTGCTTTTATTTAGGACATATCACTTATCATTGTATAACTACAGTTTGAAATAAGTAGGTCCAAACAAGCAGAAGTAAAAACAAAGAGGCACCCTATACAACTGGAAAAAGTTGTATAATAAATATAACTTCAAGCAACAATACAAATTTGAAAATCACCATGGTTTAAGGTGCAGCATTTTCTTGTGGTTCTTAATATGAATTTAATAATTTAACAAATATTTCATTGCTTTTCTTGTTTTAGAATCAAGCCTCATATGATTACTCATAAGTCTGAGTACTACAATGCTGAATGCTCCAGTTTCAAGAGTGTGGGCTCCTCCAACTGTCCCTTAAGGTATTGTTTTAATAATTTATTTCTATATAATTCTGTTATATAACATCATGTTATAATGTAGGTCATTCCAATGCAGCTTTATGTGGTATTGTATACACCATTAGGGTAGTATAGTGTTTAAAAACCTGTGGTGTGGCCTGGACAATTTGTAGCTGGGTGTCTTCTGTTGTAGGTCCTTCCTCATGTGGCTTTCCTTAATATTAAATTAAAATTCTAATTCTTCAGATTCCTTCATGTTTTCTTTACAAAGTGTGGCTTGATTTTTTTTGGTAATATTTGTTGTTCGGGCAGAACTAAACCGCGACGAGAGTAAAATATCGTACATTACTCCCCCATGTATAGTCGGTTTGCTGAGGATTGGTTTTATGGTCACATCAAGTTTAAAACTGCGGGAATAAAGTGTCATTTTATTCCCGTATATATTATACAGTAGTACGTCGTTAATTGAAACCCATGTTACACGCCATCAGAGACGCCATTTTCCCGTGAGGTTTCAGTTTCACCCACGACCATTTGTGCTGCTTGTTTTCATGGCAGTAAATAAGTGAATAAACCTTTTTCTTATATTTCTTATTACAGACCCATTATTTTGGGTCTGTCACATGTTGGAGTAAACAGATATGGATAGAGGTTCTGGTGCAGGTTCTAGTTGTCTTGCATACATATTTTTGTAAGCGTGAAAGATAAATGAACATCTAGTTGTATTTCTTATTATAGAGTCTTTCTTTATTGTTGCAGTTTTCACTACATGCTCAAGGAATTGATCTTCCCCTTCTAGCTGGAACTTCAGGCAACAAGATTTAAGTGGAAAAACATCAATTGTTGGTGCAAGCTCTACTTCAAGTTGGACATCACCTAATTGATGGTATGGATGGTGCCAAGGAAATTTACAAAGCAAAGACTGCAGTGCAGTCTAGCAGTCCCTTAAGATTGTTTCTATTATGTTATAATATATGTCACAATTTATCCTGTTTCAGAATGTTTCATGTTACGAATTTGCTATACAAATACAAACAACTTCATGGTGCCAGGGATATTCAGAAAGTATCTCCAGCTCTGTGGACTACTACAGCTTTTGTCAGAGACTACTCTTTCAGTATGGAGAATTTTGAGCAGCCAGGGAGATTTGAAAAACATCTCCAAGCAGTGTAGGCTCATACAACTTTTGTAACAGTCTACTCTTCAAGTATGAAGAACATGCAGCCATGGATATATCAAATGCATAGCCCAGTAATGTGGACACCTGCAGCACTCTCTTAAGGTATTGTATTAACTATCTATTTAACACATATGTTATTATTATTCTTAGTTTGGTATCTTTCCTGTTTTGTTAGTGTCTGCTCTACAAGTATGGAGAACTATAAGGAGTAGGGGCCATTTGAAAAGCATGTCCAAGCATTATGGGCTCCTGCAGCACTCAGGAGATTCTCATAAGGTAACAACTTGTTATTATACCTACCATGTATAATAATTATTCTTATTTTGGAACCTTCCATTTTATTAGTGTCTCCCCTACAAGTATGGAGAACTACAAGGAGTAAGGGCCATTAGGAAAACATCTTCATGGAGTATGGGCTTGTACAGCTTTTGAAAAATATCTCCAAACAGTGTAGACTCCTGCTTAAGGTATTGTATTAACAATTTATTTCTATTCTTACAATATGTGTTTTCTTATTTTTGCATCTACCTTGTTTTGTTAGAGTTTGCTCTACAAATATGGAGAATTTTGAGATAATTTTAAAAACATCTCCGAGCAGCTGGGCTCCTGTAGCACAGTCTCTTAAGGTACAGTTTTTACAATTTATTTCTGTAAATACCACATGTTACAATAATGTAATGATTTTTCTTATTTTAGAATCAAGTTCAAGAAGCCAAATCTATTTTATAATGTAAATCAAAATTTGTCTTCTTACAGATTCTTCCATGTTTTCATGGAGCTGCCTTCACAATTATGGTGAACTTCAGGCTGCACAGAACCTTTGGTAAGCATCTCAAAGTGATGTGGGCTCTTGCAACAGTCTCTTAAGATATTGTTTTAACAATTTATTACTATAAATACATTATATGTTTTGTCATACTGTATATGTTATCATTATGTGGTGTGGTATTTGTAGCTGGGGTCTTCTGTTGTAGTTCTCTTTCCTCATTTAGCTTTTCTTAATATTAAATTATAAATGTAAGTCTTTAGATTCCTTTGTGTTTATACTAACTGCCTATAAATATATTAGGTTATTACGTATTTGATTGCGCTGCACCTTTTTATGTTATTGTCATGTGTTATGGTATTTTGTAGCTGTGGTGCCTTCTGTGATAGCTCTTTTTCCTTGTTTGTCTTTGCTTAACATTAAATTATATATCTAGTTCTTCAGATTCTCACAGGTTTTCATTTTGAGGCTTGATTATTTTCTTGGTTATACTTGGCGCAGAATTAAATCGTGGCGGGAAATTCAAATCGCGGGAGTAAAGTAGGTACTTTATTCCCCGTGTATTGTCGGGCTGCTGAGTTTTGGTTTTTATGTAATCTTAGCCTAGTTCCAAACCACGGGAGTAAAGTAGGTACTTTATTCCCCTTGTATAGTTGGGCTGTTGAGTTTTGGTTTTTATGGCACCGGGAGTAAAGTATGTACTTTATTCCCTCATCGATTATCACTTGATTCTACAGTAGTACCTCGTTAATTGGAATTTCTGTGGTTTATTCTGTTTTTTGACATTCCGAAACCATGCTATGAAAGACGACATTTTTACGCTGTCGCTTTTTAAAGTACTCATGTATCGCCGTACCAGTCAGTACCAGCCTCTGGTATCAATGTTGTTAATGCAGTTTGTTTACATTTTGCAATCGCCACACACATCTGGAAAGCATCTTCAAGCAGTGTGGGCATCTGCAGCAGTCTCTTAAGGTATTGTGTAACATGTTATATTGTTTTGTTCCAGATTCTTCAAGGTGTTGGTTGGAGTCTGATCTACTTGTGAGTTTGGGCATCGGCTTTGTTTACTCGTCAATGCGTTGCGTGACCGGTATGGTTTATCGGGTTTGTTTGTTTGCTTCGCAGTTGGTCGTCGGGTTTGTAAGTGATATGTCGCATTTTGTAGTGTACCGTCGGCCGAAATAGTTGTTCATTATTAACTGTATTTTGTGTCGTGCATTATTCGTTTCAGCAAGTGACTACAAGTTTGTGTGGTGCATGTTGCCTTACATGTTTGTTCCCACTTTCGTTATTGTGGTGTTTCGTGTTGTGCGTTATTCGTTTGAGCAAGTGACTACAATTTTGAACCTTACAGCAATGTTACATATGTCTTTCAATATAGTTTTGTGATTCAATCCAGCATCTGCAGTAAGTTGAAATTTTATGCACTTGTTTGGATTAGTTGAACTAGATGTAACATGACTTTGTGTTGGATGGAATGCTTTGTTGTGAATTTTATTTTATATTGTTCACACAATGTGCTCCTCTTATACTTAT
>JARJDZ010000146.1:0-42771 GCA_030264555.1 Aleochara sp. GC000083
GTCTCCATAGTTGTAGAGCAGAATCCAAGAAAATGTCGAAGTTTCTAAAAAATGAAAAATTATAACATGCATTACAACATATTATGTTTATTGAAATAAATTGTTAAACAATACCTTAGAAGACCGTTGCAGAAGATCATACTACTTGGAGATGCTTTCCAGATGTCCCTGGCCTCTTGCAAGTTCTCCATATTTATTGAGAAGACTCCAAGAAACATGATTTATCTGTTCATATATTAAATATATAGCACCCAGAGCCACCCAGAAATCAATGCAGATGCACGATACCGCAGCTGGCAACTGATTCGTTATCCATTGTTGCTTGTGAGAAACGATTCTAACGTTTTGAACATTCATCATACCTGCAGAATTATGAATATCGTCGAGAAGAGGTTGACTATGGACAGTCATGCGACGATCGCTAGCATAGTAATGAAATTAAACGGATTGACGAACTGCACCGTCGAGACGGACTGCGCAGCTACAACGTACGCCTCCAGATTATTACGGCGCTTATATGCGAGATTTTTGTAACCTAAAATCAACAGAACATTAAATAAATTTCAGATATTCATTATTGCACATACCATAACAATTTCTACAGGAATAACATTTCTGGCATACATAGTTGGTCTTGTAGAAGCCCTCAGGGCAATCAGTTTTTCACTCTTCAGCTGTTATCACTGAGGCGAGTAGGTCACGCGTTGATCATGCCAGAAATCGCAGCGCGTATCGCAACATATATGACAGTGCATGCATCACTGACGAAACTTGCTGTTCATGTTGATTGGCATTGACCACTTTGAAACTACAAAAATACAATAGATAAGACCTGATGTTGTAAAGTTATAATTGTACCTTCCAGCTCATTTCAATAAATATTTTGACTTCTCAAAGAATTATATTAAACAATTTCGTTTTCTAATTTCCTTATGCATCTAAGTTCGACAATCTATTGCTGGTTATGGTAATGATCAAGTCCCATTTTCTTGAGGTGCTTTGCCATTATAGATTTCAAACTAGTTTCATTCTGTGTTTCCTCAGATTGAAAATCATGATTTTACATGGAAGATGAGTCTAGTTTCATCCAATATACACATGTAATGTTAGTAATAAGTGAGACATTAAGAACTTACTTATAATCCATTCAAAGTTCCGGGGATCACGTGAGGCAGTTGTTCTGGTCGGCGCCAGGCACGTACCACAAGACTGATGGCATACTGATGGCTGGCAGATGCCCTGCTCATACGAGTAGCTGCATGCTTGGCAAGCGCTCACACGAATCCTACAATGTATCAAAGCAGAAAGTTGTGTCTTATCAAATTAGAGCGTGACAAGGGCAGTTAGCGATACCCACGTTTATTGCGGCACGCAATACACTTATGCGGCCACTTGCCTCCTCCATTCAATGAAATCTCCTACGTTTCCACATTCGTACCGATGCCCATCTTCTTCTAATTTAGCGAGCTTATACACGTTGTGATAGCGTTGAAGTCCTTGAGATGCCCTGCTCAAAGATGTTGTCCGCCGAGGGTTCCGACGTAACTGCCGAGTTAACATGCGTGGGTAACGTGTTCTTAGGTGATCGACACGACGTCGATGACAATTGCACTATAGCGTAATTGGATGGGGTTCATCATCGTGCCGTAGAAGATAAGCTGCCACTTCTTGTGTATGCCCGGTCGACATACTCTAGAACATATTGTATTTAATGAAATAAATTGTTGAACAATGCCTTAAGACCCATACCACTTGGAAATGTTTTCCAAATGTCCCTGGCAACCTTAAGGTTCTTCATATTTGTCATGCAGACTCTAAGAACAATAATGACATACATTATAAATTATTGCATATATATAAATACATTATTAATACAATACCTAAGTTACTACCTATACCATTAATTTGGTGATGTCCTTCCAACTTGTAGTAGAGTTTGTACCATATCATGATGATTGTCCACTTATCCATTGTTTCTCAATGTTGTAGCAACATGTATGTTCAAGAATAAGTACAATTAGATGTTCATTTATGTGTCACACTTTCAGGAATATTTATGCAAGACAACTAAAACCTGCATCTGTCTGTCCACTTCTCTTTCTTCCAAAATGTGACAGACCCAAAGTACTTAATGGATCTGTAACAAGAAATATAATAAAAAGTTTATTCACTTATTTACTTCCATTAAAACATGCAGCACAAATGGTGGTGTGTGAACAGGTGAAACAATTAGAGAAAATGGCGTCTTTGATGGCATGCCATGGCATGCTCTAAAAAGCGATAGTGGAGGAAGTTTCAATTAACGAGGTTCGACTGTGTAAATCGAAGAGGGAGTAAATTGTTACTTTATTCCCTCGGTTTGAAACTTTGCTAAGGCGTCAATAAAACCATCCCTCATCGGACTGACTATACAAGAGGGAATAAAGTGGTCCTTCACTCCCACGATTTGAAGCTTGGCTGCTTTAGCTCTTGCCACGGGCATAACAATGAAAATAATATAGCTTAAAAGTGTAAAAAAGCGAAAGAATCTAAAAAATTAGATTTTGAATTTAATATTAAGGAAAGACAAATGAGGAAAAAGAGCTACAACAGAAGACAACACAGTTAAATTGCTAAAGACCACACAACATAATGTTATATGTTATATGATATATTATAAAGCTGCAGCAGAGTGACATACATTGTAACATAATATATTTATAAAATTAAATTGTTAAAATAATAGCTTGAGAGACTGCTGCAGGAGACCCCAGTGCTTGGGATTGGTTTTCAAGTGTCCCTGCATATCTTGAAATTCTCCATAATTGCAAAGCAGATTCTAATAAAACAGAAGACTCTAAATAAGAAAAATTATGACATATAATAGTGTAATGTATTTATAGAATTAAATTGTTTATACAATACCATATGAGACTGCTTCAGCAGCCCACTTGAATTCCCAAATCTTATGCTTAATACACCGAGAATATATATCACCAATAAGAAATTTTGAGAATACATTTATATTTGTAAAAAGTAGGATATGGAAGTTTTTAAGATAGGTTTATTCAATATCCTTTGCGTCCAAAATACCTCTAAGGACACATGAATATTTAAATTGCACTATTTAACATTTTATCTGGATTTATAGTAGTTGTGATTGTGATTGTAATGTGAAATAAAACCAGTATTTAATTTGAAAATTTTATACTAGAAAAACTATATAATT
Source organism: Aleochara sp. GC000083 (assembly GCA_030264555.1). NCBI lineage: Eukaryota > Metazoa > Arthropoda > Insecta > Coleoptera > Staphylinidae > Aleochara > Aleochara sp. GC000083. Next base: position 3,209 of record JARJDZ010000146.1, read on the forward strand.
ATTTAACTATATACTCTTGAACCAAGAAACTTGATTCAATTAATACAATCACTAAAAAATGTGGCGGAATACATCCAATCGAATGGAAACTTGTTAGACTTAGTTGCGCACGGATTTTTTCGAATACAATATTCAGTTGTATAAGCAGTGAGCGTTATTGAAACTCCAAAACCAATTCCGTATATAAACAATACGTTAAATAACCAGTACTTAGGAGTCCGAAATGAAGTAAATAACATAGCAAATGTAAAGAATATGAATAATAAAACTGGGTAAAACATACGCACTGTGTAATAAATTACATATTCGTGAACAATGGCCGAAATGAAGAAAACCAAAATTTTGGGTAATAGAACGCTTTTCGGGGTCAAAAATTCAAAAGCATCCTTATATATATAGTTGTAAAGCCAGTCATGGACAACTATATTCCATTTACGATAATATTCATCATAAGATGTTGAATTCCACCAATCCTAAAATTGGAACAATGGATACAAAATATATCTTAATTTACGAAAGTTTCAACGAACCTGATAGAATTGCCGATCAGCGAATCTAGTTAATTCTCCGAAAAAATTTTGCCATGAATGCAAAATCAAGTAAAACGTTAAAATCATATGGCCCAATGCAGGTATTGTATTTTGGAAGGTAAACCATATAATATCGGAGATTTTATAAGTGTTGCTTTTCAAAAATTCACAATTATCGCGGAAGTACAAATTGAATAAATAACTCTGAAAAAGTACTGCGGCGCAAATTTCTCCACCGTAAATGAGTACATTTGCCCAATTGATTGATTTTGTTCTGAAAACATATATGAATTATGCTGTATGTGAATGTTGAATAAAATACACTCACCTCGGATAAGAATCACGATAGACTAATGTGGGAAAGAATAAAAATTCGAAGTAATGACAGAAAGTACACATTTTAAATGCTTTCTCGTCGAAGCAAAATTTGCCCGCAAGTTCGCGAATGAATGAATGTGTCTTCATTAGTAGACGAGTCTGTAAAATTACAATAGAAAAAAGCGTTTTGAAATTGTTGATTAACTACTAATTGTAAGTTCAAATAATTGAATAAAGCTTACCGTTTCTACACATAGTGTAAACGAAGAAGTGAATGATAAATTGTTATTTATAGTATACTCTCCTGTCCATTGAAATAATTTAATATAAAAATATAACACTGTTGTTATCCATAAGGCATCCCATGATTTGATAAATATATCTGGAAGTTATGCAAATAGTATATCTGAACAATCAAATCCTGTAAGAATTATTACTTACCAGTATCACGCATTTTAATTCGTACGTATAACCAGGCATTAAATAATGGATGCACCAACAATATAACTGTAAACATAATAAACCATCCTTGAATTGCTTTGAAAGCATCCGAAAAGTTTTCGTGTAATACGTTTAGATGGAGACTAAATCTGAAAATTTACACATGAGTTGTGCCATTTATTTTCGGCAAATTTGGGAATGTCTACCTTCCTGTACGCAGAATCCCTTCAGCAATGTGATTGATGCAGAGAGTCAAAAGGAATGCAACAAAGATGTAACGAATATTCTTTATGTGTGTCACCTCAAATAACTCAGATAACAAGGACTGTCTTTCAATAAATACCTTCTCTTTAAGCTTCGATTTTCTAAAAATAAAAATATGAATGATTAATTTAAGGATTCCACAATTTTACTTACTTTTCATTGCTGCAACGGAGATCCTTTTTTTCCTGAATACTTGACCGCCTCTGCTTTTTCTGGGTCATACTTTTGTGGGTGCACACGAACTGGACTATTAAATTAATAAACAATTACTGAGCAAATGACGATGACATCCAAATTTCAATCGAACACACGCTTTCAGTATCGTTGAACTAATGCTGTATTGTTAATGCTAGAATGTCGTAACCTTACTCCTTATCATCTAACGATAAATTTTGTTGAGTAGTGATTCAAAAAGATCCGTTCAAGTATCTGCCTGCCTCAAACTATTTCATACGAGTCGAAACCACACTTGGAGCAACGAATCATTTGCTCGAAATGAATCAAACATGTTGATCTTAATGTAATTAGTGCCAATTAAACAACGTGTTCATCTTCAATCTACGTATATTAAAAATTAGTTAAAATTATTCTTAATTGCCAAATTGATTAAATCGATGTGCATGCACACTTTGGATATTTTCCTCGACTAGAAAATGTGATATTCATAATTTTTTTCTGTACACATATAAATAAACTTGTACAAATTATTGCAACCTAGATCACTATTGACCAGAAATTGTCCATTTAATATTTCATTACGTTTTTCTAGGTAGCAAGGTTACGATCTATTTACAACTTATTATATTTATAAGCATTCTCGATAACATAAAAACCGGTTATATTTTCCATGAATTGATTCGATTTGTAAGAAGATTCAATTCCTTCTTGTGTGATAACCGCAACTTATTAAAAAGTTCATCCAAGGATTTAAAATTATCACGTTTTTCTGATTGTTGTATCTGGTTACCAAAGTAAGGAGTCATTCCAAATGAAGGATTGCGTTTATTACTTTCCGATTTTGGTTTCCTCAATATCACAGGTTCCAATACGATGTAGGTTTTCGTTCTTATAAGCACTTTTTCATTTAAAGATTTTGCACGTTTAGTCCTATAACCAGCCTTTAAGGATGTATGCTTATTTGGTTGGACTGGTATTTCATTCGGTTCTTTAGCTTGTTTTAACTTTGATTGTTGTTTAGTAGTCATTTGCGATTTTAAAGGCACTCTGGGTAAAATTCTCGGTAATTTTACAATACCTTTTGTTGTCTGATTGTGAGTAATGTTATTAATTGCAATGTCAACTTCCACGTCTTGTTTCACTTTCTTAGGCATTTATGAGTACATTGCGTGCTATTGCATTTCCTCGGTAATGATAACTAGTAACGAAAGACTAAAGTACATTCGAAGAATGACTGACACGAAATGTATTTCCACGTGATGGACACGTTTGGGGTAACGAAATTGTTTGTATCAAGGAGATCCCAGACATATCTACTAAAATATCGATGATACAATGTTCGCCCCATTCGGTCCTACTTTTAAAACTTTTTATTGTTCCCCAATTACCAATAACCCATACTCATGATTATTGGAGCTTCCTGTTCGAAAGTATACTGTTGAAATGTCATTCAGCAAATTAAAACAAATAAAATTATTATAAATTATAAATAAATAAAAATATGAATTGTAAAGTAAAGTATAAGAAAGTAAAGTATTTGTAGATGAATAAACTAAGTAGCCAAACTTAGCAATAGTGCTGTACCTCTTTTCACCCAATAATCAGACGATTCAATACCTGCTTTAAGATCTACAGCAACAACAAATGCGGGACTTCCTTGAGTTCCTGCCCGAATTGGAAAATAGTAGCAGGGAGCTTCATACAATCCTTTAGTCTTCTTCTTCAGTGATTCAACTGGCTTAAAATTAATTAAAGGCATAGGGCAAACCAATTGCATTGGTTGAGGTTCTATTAGCATAGCATTCTTTTTGTCCCATCCTGCACCTTCAAGAAATATGCCTTTGCAGTACACTCCAGAGTCAGGCTTCATTTGGACCATAGCATCATCTACAGACATAACTACAAATTCCCATCCTAATGTATCGATGGGTACCTCCATAAGACGAGCTGCAGTCTAAATCAGAAGAAATTAAATATTTATCTAAATTTTATCAATAAAAGTACTTGTAGAACTGCGGTAAGAAATCCTGTTGGAAAAGTAAACGAACTCAGCCAAAAATGTAAAGGTGGATGGGTCGTTTCGGCCCATTTGGCAAAATGTTCCACTCTTTGGATGAGATCTCTAGTCCATGATCCCAAAGGTTTAAGTGAATTATACGCTAAGAAAAAAGGATTCATGTATTACTTTGTACTAATTTTTGCGAATCTTACTTGTTTGCCAAGTTGATGGAACCCGTCCTTCAAAGAAACATGTAAAAATCTCTTCTAATTCAGTCGACATTACCACCAATCCTTTAATCCCTTTCTGCAACTCCTCCAGGGATATCTTCATTGATCCCAACAACTTATTATATCTTTGGATTTCTTGCAGCAATACAACATCCAATGGGGTTTTGTAGGTACCAATCAATTTATCAGTGGTTTCGTAATCAATTATATCTGGTACCTTGCTCAAAACATCTACTGCAAGTTGCATGACCTTTTCCTCTTTGCTGACTTCTTCGGTGCCTGCAGATTGCACTTGAAGTGACATCAAAGTTTCAAAGAGCATGCGAGATTCTGATATCAACGAAGTGATATCTGCATTCGGATGTTGCCCAAATGCTTCGGGACGATCCACATTCGGTAAAAGCATGATGTAATCCTGGTAGGATTGGAGGGAACCATCTCTGGGAATATAATAAGTACCCAATGAGCTTAAACGATACAAGGGAGATGTGATGGCTTCATCACAGAAATAAAAGTTGATATAAGTGAGAAGAAGTCTTCTATCCCAATCATCAGTCACATGTCCTCCATAGTTAACACCAGCAATTAGGTATTTAAGGGCATCCCATGGAGTCACCTGGTACTCATCAAGATATATGGTTAGTAAATTTTCCGAAACTTCAAAGTCAGAATCATTGAAACTATAAATAACATTCCAACCCAATTGTTGGAACTTCTTGCGTTCGAGTAGAACTGCATGGAAGAAACACAATGAAAAAAGTAACTTCTTGTACTTCTCCTTTGCTTGACAAGTGTTGAATTGCTCCTCAGTGATTAGTTGATATAAACGCTTCAAATTAGCTTTAATTCCCTAAACAAATAAAATAGTAAATAAAGGAAAAATAAGAAATTGTTAAAGTTACTCGTGGAGGTTCGGTTGTCATTTTGATTCCGGATTGCAAAATGGATATTGGGAATTCAGGATGAGGACTTGAACTCAACCAAAGCCTAAATTTCGGGTTTACTTTCCCCGTTTGTAGGGTTTCAACTATTTTATCTAATTTCGGCATCCAGCTTAAAGATAAATGACAATTTGCAAGGAAAACCCAATTTCCTTCTTTAGCACCAACACTTAACAATCTGAAAAACGATAAAGTTAAGTAAAAAGTTTCAACTACATTTTCTCGGTTGTACTTAGTTGCAATTGGTGCTTGTCCTTGACCCAAACTTAAAGCATGAAATTTGGAACTCATCTTTGCAGTTTCAGCTAATTGTACTAGTGAATTAGTAGGATCTACTCCAGGAGAAAGGACGAAGATCAATGGAGTCTGAGGAATGGATTCATTAAGGACTGCTTTGATATCCAGTACTGGGGGTTCAACAAAACGAGCACCCAACTGATTTACTATGAATGCAGAAACGCAAAATGATATGCGATCTGGACGCAAAGATCGTACGAAAAGCATTTTCTGAAATTCACTGCAAATCTCATCCCATTCGCCAATCAGCGATTGAGTTTCCGGTTCAGTATGGATGTACCATTGATACCAATCGCGTGGATATTGTTCGAAAGTTGATATAACACCATGAAAACCTGTTATTTTATCCAGTTCAGTGATATTATCCCAGCAAACATCACTTAACCATGAACAGGGATTGTCGACTTGATTGGTTCGATCTAAAACTACACCTCCACGAAGAAGAAAGTTGTATTCAGCAGGAACTACTTTATGTTGGGCTTCCAGGATCTTGATGCACATGTGCAATGAAAAGAGGAGTTTGTGTTGTTCAAAAATGGCACGACATGTATTTTTGTACACAGAATAAGTGTGAAAATCGTTTAGGATTTCAATTCTTTCGGTTAAACTTTGAGATTTTTGACTTCTTTCTATACTTTGCGTGAAGAGAAATATGTAAGCATCCAGAGCAAATTGATACATGGGATCAATGCGACCCATATCATTTAGAACAAAGAATAGAATTGATGCACGTTCTGCACAAGGTCTGTAACCTTCTCGTGCTTGATCGATTTCGATTTCAGTACTCTCAGAAATTTCCAAACTTTTCTGTACTGCAATTGAAGTTTGTTTGGATATCTGCAAAGTGTTGAAGAGTTCCGCATCTTCCAACAAGGATCCTCTCGTTTCATTAAGTAAACGTAGCAATTCATTTTCCAACTCGATAAGGGTTCGTTTCCCTTTTGCAATGGTAGTAACCATTTCATCTTTTTGTTCCTCTAGTTGAGGTCTCTCTTTGCGAACGATGATTCCCAAAAGTTGTGCTTCCAATCCACGTTGTTTGATGGAAAAGTTAACCAAAGTTGTCTTCGTAGATATTTCAGGAGGATAATGTGGATTAGTAAGTTTTGTTGTGATAAAGAACCTAAAATTCTTATCATATGACACCAATTTATCATCTAGTTTTATCAAATCCATTCCGCCCTGCTTCACAACAGCTTTCTCCAATATGGGATTCAAAGAAGGATCCATAGTTTCAGATATATTTTGGAGTAAAACTGGTTTTCCAAATTGTACAGCATGTTCCACGTGCCTCATAAAATCAGGCATTCCAAAATCAATTACCTTCAACTCTTGATCAGCTTCCATCGCCTTGATCCACTTCTGTGCCTGACACTGAGGATCAATCACCAAAGGCCATCGTGCTCCACGAGTGATTATGATACCATTCTCAGTACTAAAGTCATCAGAAGGTAATCCCTGAATATTCCACTCACGAATCGTTGTAGGATCAGCAAGGAAATTTATAAAGTTGAAGTCCTCTGCAACTGGTACTTCATTCTCAATCACCTCATTAGTCCAATAGTGGATCATTTCTTCACGGTACTGAGTTACAAATGGTCCCAGATAGGAAATGAAAGCAGTGGCTAGTAAACAATCACCAGGCAAACAATCATAAATAATATCCAAACTTGCAACCGTATTTTCCCAGCGAATTTTCTCACCAGCCAAATTCTCAACCAGCATTGAAGCTCGTTCCAGTTGGAGTCGAAGTTGTTCAGCACGTCTATTGAGTTCCTCTTTCTGTGCCAACTTTTCCTCGTACTCTGCTTGTAATCGAGCCAACATTTGATTCAACTCATCCAATTTAGCTTTGGCTGCAGCTAAAAGTCTTTGCTTTTCTTGAAGTGAAGCCAAGGCATCATCTAATTTTGCCTGTTTTGGAGCAACGTACTTCCAAACTTTTGCGTACTTTTCGATGGCGATTACCCACATGCATAAAGATTTCGCTGCAAGTGAAACTGTGCCAATTTTCTCCGGGACAAACTCCTCGTTCGATGTATAAATTGCAATCTTCTTTAATGTTTTCTCACTGATATGATTCTTGTCAAATTCTCGTAGATCATCAAGGAATCGTTGCTCACCCAATTGTCGTTTGGATTCAGCCCATGTAGGATCTAACTGCTTAAGGATCATGACGGCTTCCATTACCATCTCGACCTTTTGGGGTGGTTTCGAATAAGATTTCATTTCACTAATGTCTTTCTTGTTGAGCGCATCAAGAGCTTTAATGGCTTCATTCAATGCAGGCATTGCTTCATCCAAATCAGCCTGTGCAACATCTGCAAGTTTTTTGCATACCATTTCCTCCTCACTGATTTTCAAACTAGTTGCTTGTACTTGTTTCGCTTGTTCATCTGCATCCTTTTGTTGGGTTGCTATAATTACCATGTATTCATCACATTCTTGTTGGAATTGGTTCACTTTAACTTGAGCATCAGCCAATTCAACAGACATGGTTTCAACTTTTGAACGACAATCTTCAATCTTCCAGAGACCACTTCGTAGTTTATTTGCTTGAGCAGCGATTTCAATGCGTTTTGTATCCAGCATTCTAAACACAAAAACAAAAATTATATAATATTGAAATTATTAAGTTTTCAATTAGTACTTTTTGTATCCTCCAACTAATTCGATATAATTTGTGGGAGTAACATAACTATGTCGCTTTAATTCCTCCGACATTTTTCTTGCATAGTGAGCAACATTGCTATGAATTGTTGCAAAAATACCAGCAACTGCAATTCGCAGTCGATCTTGTGTGCTTTGCACCAAAGAATCACGATGAACTTCTCCAGCTTCACCAGTAATTGTTTCAACAAAGTTCACATCACTGATATATTTATTTGCGACTTCAAGCAAAGCTGGTTTAGGCCATTCACAGAACCAATCGATTGTTGTGCAATTTACAAGAGCTGGATATTGCCTCAAACGATTTCGGAATGCTTCTCCAATTGGACTCATACAAAGAATTATATGCATGTTACTACGAATACGATGGATCAAAAATATGTAAATTTCTTCATTGGTTTGTGTGATATTGTTCTTGACAATAGTGTTATACATTTTGGTTTTAATCTAAAAGAAGTTATGATATCCAAGAAAAGAAATAATTGAAGTGGGAAAACTTACCTCTTCAAATTCATCAGGTTTATACAAGTTTGCAACTTCTCCACTACTCAACATATTATTGATTATTTCCAGAAATCCTTCATCCATCACTTGGGTATCATTGAATAAAAACGACGTTGGCCTTCCTTCAACTCCAGTCAGATTGTTGAGCTTCTTGAGATCCTCTTTGAAATCCGGAATTCTATAAGAACGTGTAACACTGATTTGGAATGTATTTAATTCAGCCATATAAGCAGCAATTCTAGAAACAGATTGTCGACCACTTCCTCCAATTCCAATCAGCAACATGTTGCCTCGTGGTTGAGAGACAACTCGAACGATTCGACAGATATGATCAATTGCATCCTTGAAGAGGACCAAGTCCATTCGTACAACTCCTGGTGAAACATTATATTCTTCCATTTGTACAATGATGTGTTTTCTCAACTCATTAATATCGTTCAAATCTTCGTAGAGACTGAATGCATGCATAAAGTCACCAAACATTGGTATCTCACGATTGGGGCAAATTGAATGAAGAGTCACTTCAAAATACTTCCCCAGTTCATCATTCATAAGATCTTTGAACCATTCACGATCCCTTAGAAATGAAATTGGAATTGGAAGTTAATACACAATTCAAAAACTTACTTGTCATCAATTAAACGATCATGGAAGACTCTGAAACATTCATGGACCCATAATTTGAGTACAAAACCCTTGCTATTACCATTATCTTTGTGGGCTCGCAGAATTCCCTGAAACACCTTGGAAATATCACGTAAGTTGAAGAGATAGTGAATTTTTGTTGGTGTTGGCAGCATTTTAGCAACAACATTAAAGTATAAATCAATCGTTGCTTCTGTTAATAATCTTGCAATGCCTTTGACTTCATCATAGAAATCTTGCAAATGCTGCATAATCATTGTGCCAAAAATGGTAGCAATTGTTGCTTCAGATGGGAAGGGCATGTTGATCAAATTAAATCTACTTTGGAATCGTTCTGAAATGACATTACGACCTCCTCCAGGAGGACCCATCGCACCCATGATAAACATATTCTGGAATTAATTAGGTGGAAGAATTACAAATAAAGATGAGATATTGTTTCACCAACTTGAATGTATTTCCTCCATTGTTTCTGCCTATCGTACCAAAAACCATAATCAACCCATTGTCTCAAAAGCTCCAATGGTGGTTGAGAACCATAAGTTTCCTTTGCTGGCATGTTCAAATCATCGAGGAATGCAATCATGTATTTTCCAGCTGGAGGTGCATAAGAATTTTTGGTTCGTTTTTCTGTACGACCTTCGATTGCTTCCTGGAGATTTAGGGATGAAGTCTGAGCTGACATGTTAACATTAAGCACGAGGAATTTGGATTTGTTAACACTGGCAAGTACAGAAGAAGCAGTCGATGTTTTTCCTGTACCAACAGGTCCAGTCAGAAGTACTGGATGTCCTTTTGCCAGCAAGGATGCAACAATAAATTCGTATCGAATTGTATCGACAGTTGGTACAATAATTTTATGAAAAGGTATCCTAAAATGTGAAAGTTTTATCCGGAATTTCGGATCATTAAATTACAAAAGGATTTACTTATCCTCATATCTCCATCCAGTTACCAACTTTTCCTCCCAAGCCATGAAACATTTGTTCTTCACATCTACATAATATTCATAAACGGTATCTTTCAGAGGAAATACTCCTTCACGTTCTCGAATATAAACATCCAACTTGTGACGTCCAACATCATCAACTGTAATACAAACTGACCAAATCACACTAAAAAAAAATGTTTCAATGATTTTCAAAAATAGAGTTCTTAGAGAAAAATTAAATACCAAAAGAGGAACCAAATTTTGCTCATGTCTTCAAATTGATCTTCGTTTGTATTATCAATTCCATTTTCTTTCGTTGCAAAGATATCTAACAACTTGCATAAGGACATTACCAAATTCAATTCGTTACAAGGGATGGTCTCTTCACAATTCAAACGTTTGAAATCAAGAAGTGGTTGTAGATAGTAATTAAAATATTGTTTCATCTGCAAATCAATAGTCAATAAAATTACTTGATTTGATTTGGACAAATTCTCACGATATTTTGATAATCCTTTCCTCGATTTTGAACTTTTTGAATCCAGGATGTAACATAGGGTTGCCATCCCCAATCCTTATAATCATTATAAACCATACCACAACGACTCACGGTTGCTGGTGATGCAACACTCAAATCACCAACTTCAAAAAGCAAAGAAACTTGTTCAGGCATCGTAATCCTATCACTATTAATCAATGTCAGAATTTTGTTATCATCCATTACACTATTCATATTTTCTATCCAGACAGCATCAACAGGACCATCAAACAAAATCCATTTCTGGTCAGGATTTTCATCTACAAACAATTCTCTTTTAAGTTTTTGTAACACCAATTGGATTTTTAATACCAGCGCATGTTGCTCTCATTGTTGCACTGATAACTCCATCAGACCATTCACCAGTACTCAAATTATATTCACCATACAATTCAGCCAAATTCAAAGCCTTCGGATTTATGGGATACTCAACAACACTTTGGAATCCTGCCTTGCCATCCTTCTTCAGTCTCGTCATCGAATCTCGAAGAGCCTTCCAAGTTGCACTTTTCGCCGTGCCTGTACGTCCCAGAATCATAACCGAATGCCTCGAATTTTTCGTCTCGTACAGCTGAATTACCTTGACAATTGCATTTTGGATGGGTTGCAAGCCAGCCTTTTCAAAGACAGCCTTTATGGCTGAGGTCATCTCATCATATTCCAGAACTGGCAGGGCAACTCCCGGAAAAATATCACTCATGATTCCATTAAATAATGGTAGATCATCTGAAGTGAGCCTCGCAATGTTCATATCTTTCATGGCGAGATAGACAATTTGTTCTTCAGGCAACAGAGGAAACTGCCTTCGTTTACGACCTGCATATCTGAGTAAAGCAACCATGGATCGTAAACCAAAATCATAATGATCCTGTTTGCTCAATTGTCTCGTTGATAGTTGATATAAGGTAAAAACTTTCTTGGCTAAATTTCTGGCATTTTGGAAACCATCACTGAAGAGTGTATTCTCAGCTATGATGGCTGTATCTGGGACCATCATCGAAATGGGACGAAACATGGATTTCAAATTGTCAGGTAATTCAGTTCGTCCTGCATATCCAGGATTCATCGTTATGAAAATTCCGCAGGATAATTTCAAGTTGATTTCAATTCCTTCGAAAACAAACGTCTTTACTTTTTGGGAGATGGCAGAAAGGATGCACATAATTTGTTGGGCCACCACGGAAAGTACTTCAATGTTGATACGATTGAACTCATCAAAACAACCCCAAGCTCCAGTTTGAGCAAGACCACTGAAGCTTTTTCCCATGCTCTTGTAATCCAGACCTTCTGAACAATTGTTAACAATAACCCACATGCCCATTGCTTTGCCCAAATCTTTGACTGTTTCGGTTTTCCCAGTGCCAGCAGGACCTTTTGGGCTGCCACCTCGGAAGAGATGCAAGGCAGTTGTTAATGTAATATAGCAACGATCTGTTAAAGGAGTTATCACCAATCTTCCAGAATTACCATTGTATTCGTAACCATAAAGAAAATGTGTATTTGTTTGACGTATAATGCAATCATCGATTTCGCGATCCCAGTAAAATCTGAGTTGGGAAAACCATTCAAATGCTCCAGTATCCATACAATCTAATAAGATTATTTCAGAAAATATCCAAAATATTACAAGTAACAGAACTTACTTGCTTTGTACATGCGATCAATTACATCTCTGGAATGAATTTCGATTGTGATCAGAGAATTTGCCTTGAGCCTCTGCAATTTTGGAAGCTCCCTTCGACTAAGTTCAGAAAGTTTGAGCAAAATGCGGTTTTGTTTCTTGCGAAGACGTTTCAGAGGTTTTTTGCTTTCAGTCAGTTTGCAATGGACTAATGCTCTGGTACAATCAGTAGTCCATTGCATCTACCAAATTAATCAATTAATTAATTAAGTCAATGATTGTTCGAAAAGTTTACCTGACTGCATGCATTGCATAATTGTCCACTATAAGTTAACAACCATTTATCCCTCTTGCTGAGCATCTTCTTTAAAGCAGCACGACATGGTTTGAACTCAGTTTTCAAAGTGAATTTCATCATGCTTTCAATATCACACAACCAAGTTTCGACCTGTCCTTCAATCACCAATAACTTTGGAAATTCCATATATTCACCATCATCAGAAAACATTCCAAATGCTTCAGATTTTGTAGTTACAGGATTCTACAAAAACTTATCAAGAATTCCCCATAAAATTAATGAGTTATTTTTACCTTTTGTAACTTTAGTTTGACCAAATTATCGAATAACTTTTTGAAATGTGGTTGGACCAATTCGGGCTTCTTGGAGTTGCCCAAAATTTCAAGCATATCATCATTGGATATAAAGTAAAAACGCGGAAAGACATGACGTTTTGTTTCCAAATAAGCCTCCAAAGATCTTTGTATCTGTTCCAACTTGTCGTTCATTTTGTTGAATTTATTAAGAAGTTGAGGAGCTGGAATGTAATTAACAGCCTTAATAGCTGATTTGGCTGAAGCCATTTTTGTGGATATCTCCTTCCATTCGTTTGTTAAACTATCAAAATCCTTGGTTTCTTTGACCAGTTGTTTTCTAATATCTTCCCCAATAAAAATATTCTGGAAAAATGAATCAGGTAAAATGTATGGCAAATAATTCAAACTTTACTTCCAAGTACAACCACTGTCGTTGAACATTTAATCCTGTTTCCAATGATTCCATAATATATGATAAGGCTCGTTCCCACATATCGACTTCTTTTGCAAATGGTTCAACAAATCTTGTACTTTTCATGGTCGATAGTTGCATCATATTATCTTCCAGAATTTGGAAGCAATCATCGACGGATTTTATACGATACAATCCTTTATATGCGACCATTTCGATCGTGACAGTTTTCCAAGTATCTGCAATTGCTCGCAAACCTTTCTCTATCTGCAATTCCATCGTAGCTGCATTCGAAATTTCATTAATTTGCTCAGCATAGTCGATCATTTTCATATTTATGATGGCTTCCAGATTAAAATTGGGCGAGTTTTGATCGAAATCTTCACTCATAGCAGTACGAACACGATCCCAATGACGTGGTCTCATTGCTGGATTTTTCAAATCGGATATCAAAGGTAATGTGCGTCTGAAGGCATCAACACGTTGTCTTGTAAATTCAACAATGGTCCAACTAAAATAATTTAAGAATCTTAGAGCTGTATTAAACGGCATTTTAGTTATTACTTCTTTTCTTTGAGTTCACGAGCCAGTTTTGTTAGTTTGCGAAATAAAGTCTGGGCCAAATCTTCCATATCTTCAGTACGTATCTTCCAAAATTCACCTGATTTATAGTTATTCCAAGCTTTCTCCCATTCGTCAACTAGTTGCCAAACATATTCACAAATTGCCAACTCCTATCATTAAGTTCAAAATGATTTAATTATTTGGTTGAGAAAAATGTGTTCATATATTACCTTTTCTAATGCTAGCAAATCTGGAGATTCAATTAAACTCAGATCAAAGATACCAAGATTCGATTTGCAAAGAGCTTCTCTTTCGCGAATGGCTGCAATTTGTGCACGTACATTTGCAAGATATTGAAGGGCATCAGAACATTTCACATCCTGACTAAAAGGACCACTAGTCATGAAATTTTCAAATAATTCTTGGGCTTCTCTCTTGATATCTTCCGCCTCTTCCAGAAGATTATTTCGGAAACTATTCTATATTCGGAAAAATTAAAGGAACATTAGCAAATTGGGATTAGGATATTTCCAGGTAAAATAACTATCATCTTTTAAATCGTTTTACTTCTTTTGAACATGGCATAACTACCTTTGTAAATTGAATCATCTTATCCGCTTCTTCCAAGGTAGATAAATAAATTTCCCATTCAACTGGAATATTTTTCATCTTCTTTTTAAGATCGGGAGATAATTCGCACAAGTATTTATCAAGAATATCAGATTGATCATAAATAGCCTGAAATTTCCCAGATTCCAAAGGTAATTCTTCAATGAGACGATTGTAGAAATCAATTGCATCAGACATTTCTTCCAAATTTTGTGGCACATATGAAACCCTAAAAATTTAGCAATTAGCTGCATGAATTGCAAATATGAATTAATACTTTTCTGAATTATAAGCGATGTAATCATAAACATGAAGTATCATATTTGACGTCTTATTGTACAACAAATTCGTGAACTTCAATTGCCACTCAAAACAGTGCTCAATGATTGCCTTTTTCAAATTGGTACAATCAATGAGAATGAAGTAAACATTCGTAATATTCTCAATGACCTGACAATTATTCGCCATTTCAGTGTATCGGCCGATATTTGCGTCAAAATCAGTAGCATCCGGATTATTCATTTCGTATCTTTCGATAAATTTATCTTTATCCACTTCAAATAAATCTCGAAATGGATTCCACATTTTCAGATATTCCTGGATTTTTTCAATGTTCACTTTTACTTCTAAAATATGAACAATTATTTTGATGAGTGTTATTTAAATATGTGCATTGTTTTTACCATCATTGACCATAAATTGTAAATGACGACATTCAGGTTCATTTCCTAAAAGAACATTAAAGGGAATAATGCTGGGACTTTCAATATGAAATTTCTCGCAAATTCTTGGCACTGCTCGAAGTTCTTCAGTGATATCAACCAGGACATTAGACATATGAGTAGCAACTTCGGTTATAGATGGATCAAATACAATCTAAAATACAAAAAATTCAAGAGACATGTACAAATAAAGTCTAAATCAAACTTACTCTATTATTTTTCAGTAAAGCGTTTAATTTGATGACAGCATTAGGTCCAATAATTCCATCGCCATGAAGAGTTTCAAAAACATGTTCCATTGAATTTCGGATACTGATTTTCAAAGATTCTTCAAGCAAAATATCGAAACGCATGATATATTTTATCCATTGATCAGCCATATTTTGAATATGTTGTTCAAAACCTTCATAGACAATTATTAGGAAATTCAAAATTTGACGAATGTAATCCAAAAACTTGTCGATTGTTTTTTCCAAATAATTTGCCATATAATCTTTTAATTCATCCAAATTGTATAAATAATTTGTTTGTATCTGAATAGCTGGTGTATCGCAAATTTTTTCACAGATTGCAACAATTTCCAAGTTGCATGTTTTATAATCATCTACAAAATCTTGGAGCTGCAAGAAAATTATTAAATGGATGATTTAAAAATATTAATTAGAATTACCTCGGCAGTACAAGCACTGCATTCTGCAATATAAGTATCAACAATTTCGTTGTTCCATGTGAGTTTGGACAAACCAGGTGCAATTTTCTTTTCCACATTAGAAATTAACTGTTTGAACAAAATTCGTTCATCTTCAGACAAAGAAACCAATAGTTTATTATAATCTTTAACAACTTGAACGACGTTTTCATAAACAAAGTGAATTGTCTCAAATTTGTTGAACACCTGAGTGCAATTCGTTGGTGTTTCAAATTTCAGAAGTTGAAAGAACCGAACCTCTTGATAAATACTTATTAAACTCCTAAAATTAAAAAATTAACAAATTTGCAAAAACATACAAGAATAATACTTGTCAAGATTGCATTCAAGCAATCCAGGTCTTAAGACACTGCGTGCCATCAATGGTCGTTCCAACTTATTCGAAACATCATCACTAACAGACTCATTAAACTTTCGGTAACAACTCAAAATGAACTCCTCAATTGATGCCATTAACTTATCGTATTGTTGAAACACTTCATCAGCAATACTGCATGGTATCATCCAATGGGCATCCGTCAAAACTTTCTTAAGTACTTCTAAACGATTTGCTTTCATCGATGTCATCATTGCCCTTCCAGCATAATAAGGCATATTTAACGGATACTCTTCTTTTTCGGCAATCATATCAGTTTTGCAATCTTGGATTTCAATTTTGAAGAGTTGGTAAACGTACATTGTCTTTCGTTCGAAAAGAGGTTTCAATGATGGTCTCTGGGCGTAATTATAAAAAGCGGCTAAAGTTTGGACGCCTTCATCCACAGTTGGAATTTGCTCGAAGACACTATTCACCAAATTTTCAATAACAACTTCGATATCCTTCATCTTGCTACGAAAGACGAGAATTTCGTCGTACCATTGGGCAGATTGTACGTCCAAAATGACTTCACTAACTTCCCCAATATTATCTAGAGCTTCATTGAACATATCTTCAATTTTCTCGCACCAATTTTCAAATTCAAACGCTCTGGTTCCACTGAATTTCGGTTTTGGAATCACTTCGGTTTCATCGTAACGTGCAAATGTTATCATTGCTTCGCAAATTTCAATCATGTCATTTAAACGTTGCATAAATGAATCAAGATGTCCAAGAATTGGTTGACGTTCCAATTCCCAAGGATCAGTTGTTAATTTTGTATGGGCATCAGAAATCTACAAATTTCAATTATTTTGTAAACTAATTAAAACTTCTAATTAACTTACCATATCATAAATTGTAATATAACGATTGCAGCATTGCAGACAACTTTTAAACAGGGAAATTGCTGCTCGGCTGCTTTTCTGACGAAAAACAAGATTCAAATCAATGAATTCACTGCATTTTAGTATAACTTGAGTTGTCAATGCTCTCAGAAGAATGGTAATACGTGAAGGCGTATTATAAAAGCGACTATTCAACCAAATAAATCGAATCTGGGTCAAAATCTTTGGAATTTTTTCCGGTATTTGCGTAGCTGAAGTACATCTATTCAAATCCTCACATGAAGGACGCAATATTTGCAAATACTCAATATTCGACTTGGCTTCAGCCATTTTTCCACTGATTTCATCAACAACTCCCAGAAATTGCTTCACGTAAAGTGATTGCACTGCATTTAATGTATCGCAAGTTTTCTTCAAGTATTTATTTGCAAGTTGTTGATTAACACCAGTCAAATTTTGATCTACAAAAAATGGATGTCAGATTTGATAAAATTGAAACTTATTTGAAACTTACATCTGTAAATCCACAATTCCAACTCGTCAATTGGAGTTAGCTCGGTTTCATTTTTCCGTTGATCGTGATCTTGTAAAACGATACGAATTTGGCGCGTCCAGTAAACAACAACTCCCTCAAGACGTTTCACAAGATCTTTATCCTTAGTAGCTTCCTCCATGGAAAGTTGTAATCCTTCTTTCGGTATGTATAAAACAGTAAATCCCAACATTTTGTAATAAACATCAGTCAACTTTGACATGAAACTATGCAAACGATCGCAGAAATCACTCTTTACGCTATCTGGCCAGGATTTGGCGTTGAAAAAAATCGGAGCGTAAACATTTTCGAGAAGTTCCAAAAGAGTGCCTTCAACGGTACCGTTGATGGTACCAAATGTAACATGATCATGAAAATTATTAACAGTGAAAATCTCATTCGGAGTGTCACGAATGAAGTATGTCAAATCTTCGAAAACTTCTTGCGGAAATCCGTTAACAGCAAGAAGGGTATTTCCGCTGAAATAAATGCAAATTACTTGATTCTCTGGTTCCACGAAGAACATCTTGATTGTTTCTTCAGCCATGGGTGTCCAATCGGATGGTCTTAGATCGTACAAAGTGGTCATGCGTTTTATGAAGCCTACGAGCTGTTGAAGTTCTTCTTCGGTGTACTCTGGTTTTGGTTCAGCATCTTCTTCAGCAGCACCACCAGCATCTGCACCCGCACCTACCGAAAATTTTTCACAGGTAGTTTTTATGATTGTAAGTTACATAAAACTTACCAGCAGTTGCATCCTCATCTGCGGAAAACAGAGAATCCTGTTCTTCTTCAATTTCATCATGAAATAATGCAGCCATTTTCGTTGAATTAGTTGAATTCGTGTATTATTTTCTCCAGCAAAAATATTACGTGCAATGCCAATATTTGATCAATATTGACACAAACATGCATTTCCCAGGCAACGAAACAAGAATGTTTTGAGAATTTTCTCTAGCAGTCTGATATTTCGCATCTTTTAAGTTAACGTTTACATTTTCTATATTTTTAACATATTCTAGCTATGAAGAATTTTATGATATATTTATTTTCAAGACAAGGACGTTTGAATTTGGCCTATGTATTGATAGCCCTAAATATAATTCAAGTTCTTGCAGGATGTCTTTTAACTGGTGGTTCTATTTACATATGCCTTTCAGTTACCAAACATTTGTACGCAGAAAAGGCTGAAATTCGTTTCGTATTCACTGTGTTTGCGCTTTTTGGAACTCATATAATCATTCATTATCTACTTGGCATAAAGATAGTTGAAATATGTTTCGTTAAAGCCCACAAGTAAGTGGATTTGTAAAAAGGATAAGGAGAGTTGATGAAGAGTTATTTTACAGGCGCAGTACGAAACGGAATTTATATTTCTGGCTTTTTGCAAGTAGTAATACAATTTTGGATTTACTGGTTTTAGCGTCAATGATTGTCAAAATATCAAAACATATCATTCGTTCAATACGACACTCAATGGAGAAAGGAATGAGGCATTATTTAACGGATCCTGTATGGAAGCATACTATGGATAGATGGCAATTTTCGTTAAAATGCTGTGGAGTCAACCATTACAAGGATTGGTACATGGTATCCTGGCTGGATAAATATCATATAAATGTTGATAGTCCCACTGTTCATAGGTATCATTAGAATTTCTGAGTAGCAATTCTTTGATTTGCAATTCCTTTCAGTTTATTGCTGAGCAAGGATCATCTTCATTTACCAGTTACACCATGGAGTTGTTGCGATATCGATTTCCCAATGCAATGTTTCCACGATCCTATTCAACAAATGGATTCAGCTCACATTTGGAAAGAGCAACCGGATGTTCCGGAAATGAGTTTGAATAAGCAGGGATGTTTAGACGTTATTAGATATCCCATAGAAATGGCTTTAGTCATATTTCTTATTTTATGCATAATTCTCATTGTTATTCAGGTATTTTTGCATCTTATTGGAAAATTTCAATTGCACAACCTTAAAAACGCATCGTTTTAGGTGATTATCATTATAGTATCTCGATTCTTGTATACTTCATGCCGAAATGCAGTTATCCTGCGGGATTGTTATGGAGTTGCTCCTGGTTGGTTATTCAGCCGAGATTGTTTAGCAGAAAGACGTGGACGATCAATTTCTGAAATACTTCTTGTAAGTTTTTAATAACGGTTCAGAACTTTTAAAACATAATAGCGCGACTTCCAGGATTTACAACATCAGAGTGATAGTGAAGAGGATGAAGAAGATTTCGATTACGATTTTGATGAAGCCGATGATAAGAGTCCTTTATATATTACAACGAATTTACGTGACAAAAATTTAAAACCAGATGAACCTAATTTAAAGGATACTCAACGTTCTTCCAAGATAAAACGACCTAGCAAACTTGAAGAAGAAGAAACCAAAGAAATTCCTCCACGAGTACCTAAACATAGTGATAACCATCTTCGAGAAACAATAGAAGTACATAGATTGGCGAAAATTGAAGAAAATATTGTATCTAAAGATACAAATCTTCAAAGAAAAGAGGAAAATGTGACCAGAGCTACAAGCGTAGAAAAACAGCCTCGATTCAGTGTTAGAGAAACTATTGGGGTAAATACTGCAACAATTCCCCAATTTTCATTTGGGACTGATATGCAGGGTCTTCCTACACAAGAGAGTAGACGTATTTTGCATTCAGGATCAAGACAACGCTCTGATGAACATTGGAAACCAAGCGAAGATCACCGAAAGTTATTACATGGACGTCGAAAACAAATTCATGACCCAGGTCATAATTTTAATGAGAAACATAATCTACATGAAGATATGCAAATGATCAATGAAGTTCCAACATTGAGTGGACATTCTTATAATGTTCGTGATTACAGAGGAAGTATGCCATCCCAGAGACATAGCACACAAGCGCAAACATCTAGCAGGCATTCGCATTCTTGGCGAAGACAAGGATCAGTTATCAAATCCAAGCGATCCTCACAAGTACGCAATCCTCATAAGGCTGCACAGCATTGCTCATCCTCCACTTCAACGACATTTACGCCAGAGACATTTAACGTAGATCCAACGATGCCGAGCCAAGATTATTACGACTCGCTTCCATATCAATCAGACGTGTATTCGTATGATGTTACTCAGCAGCCGACCATGGACTATGGACCAAATGAACAGACTTGGGTAAATATGTCCGAGGAGACTTATACGATGCCAACTAGCAGAGATAGCGAGCGCGATCCTGTTTCCGTTTGCACCGAAGAAGCGTTAATGCTGAGATAGTACCAAATTTACAGAATTGCATTAATTAATACCGCCTAATTTGCATTTATATCTTTTTATGGTAATTACACACATCGTTCTTAACTTAGTCCCGTTGCTTTACTTCAGTTCATATTTATAAAAACATTTTATTTTATAATAGTTGATGATTGGCCGCAAATTATCGAAACAATTATATCTCCTAAATTAATACACATGTACATGCGTAACAAAGAGACCAGCATTCGCTCGCAAAACGGTGGTGGCAAAACATGTAAACTTTTGTGATTGCGTTTGCGTTATGTTCTAGAATAATGCCTTATAGGTTTAAATTTCATTCATAAACATCTAATGAATCTTCTACGTGTTACGTATAATAACGTCAATTTAATTTCAGCAGAATTTAATGAATGAAACTAGTTCGACTCGCTCGGTACAATTTGTATATTAATTTTAAGATTTGTGTGTTAATGATTAGTTCCGATTTGCCTGCTTCAAAACGTTTGCATGGATTACATTTCTAAAATAATACATATAATAAATTAAACATTCTGCAGTATAAAATAGTGCGCTCCAATGTAGAGAGTAAACATAATTGGCGGGTGGACAAACAACTAAATAAGTAGCAATGAAACTGTACATTCAACCTGGTATCACGGTTTTGCAAAATCTTTAGCATTTCTTATTTCTTTTGTCGCAATAAAATTTCTCGGAGGTTTCTAAAGAGTTGCTCTAGAGCAGACACTATTTCACACATTGTGTTTATCATCCAAGTATTACTTATTCTTTTGCATATTTTGTTGAAACCAAAATTTCGAGTACAACAGTTACATATTACCTTAAATAATGATTATTATTACTAACTACTAGTAGATTATTGAATTGTTTTTCTTTTCTCATTCTCATTTTATGTTTTAAAAGTAGATGCGAACGACGCACCACCACTGAATAAAGATTTGTTAGAAAATTTTGTGTACAAATGCAGTGTCACCCAATCAAAGTTTTGTTCAACCTAAGGCTGAAAGAGACAACGCATAAATCAATCAATTAGTGTGCCGCAATTGGCGGAGGGGAGGTGATTGTAATACCTGCAATTCCAGTGATGGCTTCCGAAGCTGAGTATTTCACGTCGATGTCGGTGTCGCCATTCAATTTGTCCAATACGGGCTTAACTTGCGGCTGGATGACAGCCTGATCGAGCTGCGGCGCAATTTTCTGCAGGGTTTTCGCGACGTTAAATCGTACATTTGCTACTTTATCACTGGCCATGCCGAGGACAGTGGGCAGAAGCAGGCGCGTCGTGATATCACTACCGCACGCTTCGGCAAGGACGTTGATACAGAAGAGGCAGGTCATTCGGTACAGGTAGTTTTGATCCCTCGACATCGCTAACACCTTCGGTATGATCGTGTTTTCTGCCCATTCGGCGCCGAATTGATCCACCAGCTTGCGCAGGTTCATCGTGGCCGCCTCTCGAATGGCGAATACGTGATCCATCAGCCAGGTCATGCACAATGCGTTTAGTTTCTCATCGAAAAATTCTTTGCCCAGCTGGCCAGCTAGCAGGGGCATGTACTCGATAATCGCTGAACGCACGCGCCACTTGGAGTCTTCAGCAAGCTCGACAATTGCTGGCAGCAGTGATTGGGAGAGTTGCTGAATGCCGATGACTTCGTTGACACAATCCAAGTTCGAAATGATGTTCAATCGTACCTCGGGACATTCGTCCTTCAGCTGTGAAAGGAACAATGGCAGCAAGTGTTCAACGGTATTATGTCTGCCGAGAATGGGGCTCAAGCCCATGATGACGGAGGCGAGTGCCGACTTGACGTGCTGATTTGGATCGGCCACCAGCTCTTTGACGCAGGGCAGTATGTTGTTCATTATTATACTCTCCTGTTGGGGTTTATCCAAGTTCGCGCAGAAATCCTTGACTTTATTCGCAGCAGCTGCACGTACTTCGGCCTCCGTGTCTTTCAGAAGGCTCTGGAAGGCTACCACCAGGTCGTTCTTCGTGATCTCTTTTCCGACTGCATTCTGCAAATCCGTGAATTTGTCGGCAACCATATAGCGAACCCTCCAAGATGTATCTCCTATTAGAAAGCAATATAACAATTAAAATCAGCACTAGGAAATGATGTGTAGCACTTAACAATTACCTGTGCAATGACGAAGCGTTGGCATGACTAACTGCTCTACATCCTCCTGGGGCAGCAGTACTGCAATATACACACAAGCTTCAACAGCAAGTAGTCGAACAGAATCCTATAAAGACAATATAAATTATGTATGTTTATAAATAATCTAATAAATATGCTACTAACTTGTTCATCTTGTGCTAGACTCATAAACATTGGGATCAGATCAGATTTCAGATATTCAAGCTCCACCTTATGGGCCAATTCACCAAGCTTTGAAGCGGCAGCACGTCGAACCATTGGAGTGTCATCTTGGCATAGAGTGCGGAAATGTGATCGTAGATCAGCCTTAATTGCTGGAGATACTCGTGGATAGCAAACCTAGAGGATGGCAGTTTTTAGCATAAAAAAGTAATGTTAGAAATATAAAGAGCTTACTGAATATAAACCACAAGCAGAGGTTCTTGATGTGAACCAATCCCCAGAGGAAAGTCTGAGTACAAGTGGCACAAAATGTGTCTCCAAATCTCCTGGATTGTGTTGTTCAGCCACTTGCCTCAAGGACTCCACTGCACGATCACGAACAACTGTTTCTTCAACAGTTGCAAGGCTCTCCAAAGGTGGCAGAAGCCAGTAGGCATGTTCAGGCCCTCCAACCAATGGTATGAAATTGCCAAGCTGTTCAGCAAGGGCAAGTAGAACCTCATCTTCATCATAGATTGTTTCTGCGAGGAATGGTATGAGTTCGGTTCGTGTGCGCTCGATACCCAATGCTAACGCAATTGTGGAGAGTTTCTTAATTGAATTCAGCCGTAACTGAAAGTAATTACATTATATTTAGATGATCAGAGTGCTTCTGGCTTGTGTAGGTGTGTAATGTGTACTATGATGTCACTGCCTTAATTGACTAATTGAGGTTGTAATGCTACCTCACTTGATTCAGGTGTGAATAAATAGGGGCAGTACTTACTTGAACATCTTCATTCTTAAGTTCGTCAATAAGTACGGCGATCGGATACAAAGAATCGTCGCCTGCCGAATCGCTGGCTGCCATTATGCTATTGGTGGAGGAAGCAATGCTAAAAACCGCTTCGTCTCGTTGCTTCGTGTTTCTGTAAATATATCTCACTACACTACAAAAATTATTCGTGCGACCGGTGCGAATATCCGATGTATACAAAATGCGGATGTTGTTTCTGTTAATGCAACTTACAAATTTCTAAAACGTGGTGAAAACCCGACCAAGATCTTTCTGTAATATATTTTTTATACGAAACCTACGAAATCGTTAGCTGAACCCATGACAGACGGCGCTATCAATTCCAATCAGTGTTCCCAACGTAATTATTCTTGTCTAGCTAGAGAGTTACCAATTGTAAAGTCCCTAGATTAACAACGTGGGTTAGTTGCATGAGGGAGTAAAGATAGACTTTACTCCCTCCGTCGTTATTTGCAATTCTCCTAATATATTAAATATATATTTCTTCTGTTTAGAATTTAAGTACACGAGTTAATTGCTAAGTTTTAAAAGAAAACCAAGTTACATAAGCAAGAATTATTTTGAAATCGTAGCGTTTTATCTCGTTTGGAGTTTTTTGTGGCTTTCCGCTATAGTTGGTGACCTTGTTTGTCATTGTACGCTGTTTGTTCGGCTTGTTCCGCTGAATCGTTTATTTTCATTATTTGTGGTTTATTGTTCCAGTAAACGAAGGATTATCTACATACACATTTGAATTGCCAATTAACTATACTTAATTAAAATATTCATATTAATTAAGTAAGTTAAACAACATTAATTCAATGTCAAATATTTGTAATAGTCTTGGCATCTTTAGATAATGTCCGACACTGATTTAACTCCACCGCCCCCGCCTTCAATAAAAGGCTCATCTTCTGAGGGAGATTGGACATGCACTGACTGTAGTAATGTAAATTTTGCTTGGCGGAACGCTTGCAATCGATGTAGTAAGGCGCGAACACCCACATTTCAAAAGAAGAAAAAGCTGGGGCAGGAGATTGGTAAACAGGCAGCAGAGAAGAGCAGGGGACTATTTAGTGCAGACGATTGGCAGTGCAACAAATGTGGCAATGTAAATTGGGCCAGAAGGCAGCAATGTAATGTTTGCAATGCTCCAAAGTTTGGGGAGGTGGAGGAACGCACTGGATTTGGTGGTGGATATAATGATAGAGGAGTAGTCGAATATAAGGAGCATGTGGATTCTGATGATGAATATGATGAATTTGGCAGAAAAAGGAAGAAGAGGGACAATGGCATAATTAATTCAATTAGCAGGGAAAGCAAAAGTATTCGTAAACCACCCATTCAACCAGCAATTGATAAAGAAGAGGAAGATGATGATGAGGAGGATGAAGATGATGATGAAGATTTGTCAAAATATGATTTAAGTGATTGGGGTGATAAGCCAGAACCAAGACAATCACATGAAAGTCGACACTCTTCTAGAAATCAGCAATCAAGTAGCAGATCAAGGTCTAGATCAAGATCCAGATCACCAATTTCAAAGTACTAATCATTGTTAAGCTAATGAATGAGCTTATTAATGAAATGACTAGTGGTTATGAATCTTAGAATAATGAATTCTAAAGAACATTACTTATAATAGCACAATGTGAGCTATTCTGATCATTTAAGTTAGAAGGTTTTATTTTCATTATATTTGGAAGAATTTGAGATAATTCTACCAAGTAAGTGAAGGACAGTCATTGAAATCTTTTATGTTATGAAGATAACAATTTTATGGACTTTAAAATATTGTATGTAACACAATACTAATCTTGTAGATCTGCATTGATACATTTTCAATAATATGAAAACAAATAGGGCAGTACTTAATACTGAATAAGTCATTTCTGCTTCATATGATAATAATACCAAATAATAATAACTACATATCGTTGTTATATTTTTATCCAATCACTAGAATCAAAAGGATGGATTTTGTTTCTTGTTGGCAGAATAATTGTAAAAAGAAATTAATATATTTGGAATAATTTCGTTATTAGTGAGATAAAATTTTAAAAAATTAGAAAATAAGGCATTCTATGTTAAAGCTTGGTTTTGTCCCAACACTTTGTAAGAACATCACCAATATTACAGCAAACAAATGTAAAATATCTGTTACCAGCTCAAAGAACCTAATGAAAGAAATTTGAATTTGTTCAATGTAAATATGTCAAACTGATGCACGGGTTGTATTGTAATTTATTGACACTACTTTGACCCTGATTAAAGAAACATTCTTAATAGATATTGTGAGTCAGTATCTGTTTAATGACTGAATTGAATCTTTGTTGTTTTCATTTTCATTAACACCTTCATACATCATTATGCATTTTTACCAATTGGCTTATGCTTAAAACCCAAAGCCAAACTTTTGTTTGATTTGCCTGCATTAATTCATGTCATTTTTCGTGAAAAAAAGAGGGCGCGCAAGGTTCAAATATTTTGCAAAGTTTTTTTAGTTACTTCAAACTTATTTACAGACTGTCAATGTGCTAAACGTATGCGTATGCTAAATTAGCACTTGCTGGTGCGTTTTTTAATTCATCATGGATGATAATTGGAAGTTCCTCGTGGTTTTCGATTAGTTTGCTTTGGCGTGCGTCGCGATTGCGGCCGAAGCGGTGCAGTCTGGGGCCCGATGCCAAAATCTAAATTTAACAGATCGTGCAGACAAACTGGGATACTTTACATATTCAGAAAGCATCATCGTCGTCATCAGGAAGAAGGGGGCAAACGATGATAAAATTATGTTAGTCATTTTCCTAAGGCCGTTTCAGTTTGAACGCCAACGTTGTGGCGTTAACGTGGCATTCGTGTGCGACGCGGTGCGTCTTTTCTTTCGCTTTTCCGTTACGTTTCATCGACAGTTTTATCTTTCACATGGTACGAAATATATTTGTTGCTTACGCATTTCTAATATCAACTTATACCATCGGACTTTTATGTGCTTTCCATAACTTTGGATTATACTATTCAGTGCTCGCAAGTTTTTCAAATTCAAAAAATTGTTACTTTTTGTTTTTGATAATTGATTGAATCATTTACACTACTCCCATTCTTTGTATAATTCTTATTTAACTTATCAATCCAAGTTATGGTTTTCCTAATAGTATTGTAATTAGTTGTAGTCTAAGGATTAGAATTAATATTGCTTAAAATAAATGATGCTGGCGCCTTAAAAAGTAGTCTTAATTCAGACTGGCTGAGATTTACGTGACTCGCTATTTCGAGACATGTGCGACTAATGTACGAGTTACTTAACACAAAATCTCAGTAGAATGATAAATTTTGTAATTAACGCCAAAAATGCTTCTGTGTACTGACTACATTTTGCAAAGCATAACTAATTGATGACATCTGGTGAGGGGTCTTCACGCAATTAATTCTGTTCCAGCCAACTTTTTTGCAAGTGCGTTTTTTATATTTAATAAAAAAGTCTGTGGACTGAATTTTTAGAATCGCCAAATACTAAATATTTACTATAGAAGCAAAATTCCCAGTATTAAATTCGCAAAAACATTATTTTGGTGAATCATTTAACCATCTTGAAAGTTTCAATATGATAAAATAATACTTCTTGGCTGGATAATTAATTTATACAGAAAATCCATTCTAATTGAATAAACTTGCAATTTCACCTCAAGAAATTAAATGTATATTTACTCAGACTGGAATAAATTTGAAAATCTGTTAATAAATTCGCTAATAAGACGAAAACGTATACATTGGAAAGAATCCCTAAAATACACATGAAACCCAAATAAATATAGCTCGTTTGTTTGTTGCATCTTTGAAGGTTTTCAAGTTTCGCGCACATCATCACCGACTCGCATGTGCAATTTGTGCGCGCGAAGTCAAGTGCCAAAGTATGCACGTTGAACCCACGCAACAGCGTTGTTTTTCAATGCATCATTCATTTATGAGCGCATCTGAACTACCTCAAACTCATCGTGTTTAAGACATTACGCGACGAAGCGAAAATAATATGGCTTATTAATAGAAATTGCACTTCATTCGGAATGTAATTTTAACTCCATCTCGAAGGGATACAATGCAATCAAAACTTTTGGATTTTCAGATGTATGCATCATTGCTGGACTAGACCTAGACTAGCACGATGTCTGCACCGGGACCGGGTCCCGGAGGCGGACGAGGTGGACCACCAGGATGGTCACCTCTGCAATTCCGGCCCAATTCTCCATACGCACCATCGCCACCCCCGCGTCTAGGAAGTCCTGGCATATCGATGTTCGGAGCCCGACATCCACATATGCCCTGCCCTAGACCCCGATGGCCATCGCCGGGTCCTCGAGGTGGGTCCCCATTGCCCCATGGCGTATCACCACCTCCAATGTATGGACCCAGACCGTTCCGAATGCCCATGCATCCGGTAAGTAAAAACACTCCTGGAGGAAAAATGAATTTATTGAAATAATAGCTTAAATATGACAAAGATTATCAAAGCTAGAACTTGCTGAGGAGTACACAGCCTCACACAACATGAAACATCCTCTCGTTTTTCCAAGCTGTGTCTTGGTATCGCTCGCTTATCCTTGAAGAATTCAGCTCCAGAATCATCTTCACCAGGAGATTCATCATACCAAATGTCTGCAGGTTCTACCAAGGTTTCTGCCAGTTGTCGTTCATTACCAAATCGATCGTTCGGAAATGAATCGTACAACTGATTGATCATTCTAGCACTCGGACGGTTGTAATTGATCACATTCCTCGGAGGTGCTTTATCCCACTTACAGGATTTCTTAATGTGAGCTTCAACCTTCGTTAAAACATCCAGCATTGTATCGACCTTATCGAACATTTCAATATGTGGTCCCGAAACCAGAAGTGGGACATCTCTGGAATCATCAGGACATGTACCAGTCAATACGACCACTGTATTATGTCTATCTGAGTTGTTATCAATGTAGTGTAAAGTTTTCACCAAGTCAGAAGAACAATTCTTCAAGTCACTTACATTTCCACCATGAATTACAGCAATGAAACCATTCTTCGCGTGGAATTCTTTCATTTGAGAGAACATTGTCTCTACTACCGCTTGTAAAGTTGGTGAAGTTGCTGGTGCTTCTCTGCTATCCATAGTGTCTAGAAACGATTCGTAAAATTGTTGCTTCAATGAGTCAACCAGATCCAACAAATCTCCAGTTGGTTTCTCTTCTGGGGAAGAATGATTTCGCTTTTCAGGATATTTAGCCTCGGTTTCATTGACTCGATCTATAAGACAGGAGTCGATTTCAAGAGGGGCATCACATTCTTCATTGCATTTAGTGGTACCACATGAATCGGAAGTGGTTTTCGTTGAATCACATGAATCAGTAGTGGTCTTCGCTGAATCACACGAATCGGGAGTGGTTTCATTTGCATCACAGGAATCTTCAGTTGTCTCACAAGAATCAGAATTGGAATCATCTTCATCAACAGTCTGCAAATAATTTGCGGGTTTGGTTTCGTTGGTTTCATTCTTATAAGATTTCGGATCAAGACGAAGAGGAAAATTCGGCATCTCATCATCTTCATTATGAGTTTCTGGACATCTAACTCGTAGCTCATCAACATTTCTATTTGGATTGATATCATTGAAGTTTAGTTTCGTTTCTGGAGGTAGCAATTCAAATAATTGCACACCATCATTCGATTTGTCGTCGATCCTACGCAAAATTCCCATTGTTTTAGAATTTTGGGCATTGTTCCCCATATTTTCACCGATACAAATAATGGGTGAATCTTTTGAAACAGTTCTAGGAGTTTTAACAACTTCAGTTGTAGTTTCTTCAGCATCTTCAATTTCTAAAATAGTTGGTCGTTTTTCATTATCTTCAATACTTCTTTCTGTGTTGTGTTCCAGTTGAATCCGCACGATATTCTTATGTGCCCTATTTTCGTTATCAAATTGTATTGGTTCAGCCATACGTTTATGCCTGTTCTTTCTGTGTCGCATTGATCTCGTTAGATCTTGAGTATCCTGTCCAGGACAAGCTTCATTAACTTTGTTTGGGGTTTCTTTTCCTACATCTATATGCTGCACACTAATAGAAACTGAAAGCAAACTATTGGAGAAATTGGTTTTAAAATTTGATGGTATTACTTGTATTCATCTTCATTGCTTCTTGTGCCCATGCAAGAAGTTCACTTATACGAGTTTGTAGCAATTGGGTGCATGCTTCTTTTGGACTACCTCCACATTTCTCTTCATGGGACATATCCGCCTCCGAAAAGGGGCAGATGGATTTATGAAGGTGGAAGGTGACATCACCAAAAGTGCCCTTACAGTTTGGATCACTGGGCACATCAGGGTTGACAAAAATTAAGATGTAGCTGTAATTATTCGGTTTGGGGGATTTCGAAAAGCGATCAGGATGATATCCCGGAAAACCATTCCGAGATGGGGGGCTTCTTTCAAAATCTTCATCGTGAGTGTTTTCTCTATGAGAAACTGCATTATGTACAACTGCAACGACTGAAATTATCTTCAAGGATAATTAAAGGATGCAATACTTACAGTCATGTGTATACACTGTAACTGTTAATAAACTTAATATCAATGCAATTAAGATGGTAAAGGCTGTTCTCATTGCAAGGGATTACAGACACACATGGTTTTCGTTCACATATCCCATCAAAAACATGATGGAAGCTGTATGAAACAATTTATTGGGAATTTTTGACTGATTGTGACATTTGTTTCAGCCATCGCCTGCTCCGATGCGCAGTGCTTCCCCAGTTCCGGATTTCTTCCGGGGTGTTTCGCCCTATATGCCCGCAGAACGGATGTCCCCGTATATCCCGATTGCTTCGTCATCTCCGCAATTTGATTACGGTCCACCGAGTCGCGAATACGAATATATCGGTCCGGCGAGCGCTGTTAGTGCTTTGGAGCATCCTCCTTTACCGCAAAATTATGATCCGAATGATGAGGAAGAAAGTGGTCCTTCAACTGCGGAAATCATCGCCAATCAATCACAGGACTACATCGATGAGAAACTTGCTGAGTATCAAATGACTATCTATCAACTTCAAGGTAAGTTCTTGGTTTCCAAAAGTTTATGGGGATACAAGGAAATAACGTTTGGGTCATCGATCTTTTGAAATTGAAATTTTTGCGAGATCAAACCATGTTATCCGATTTGCTTGTTATGTTGTAAGGAATTTGTAATGGTTGACCTCATCCTGGTACTACAGTTGTAGTATGTTTTGCAATTCAGGATTTGACACGCCAACGAAATTCAAGGTATGAGCAATTTTTAATTTCAAAATTTGGCAGCCAAACTACTGACCTTAGATTTTCGGGAAATATTTAGCAAGTCAACCCACATGATTTAATATAAACCCGCCTAGAAGATAAAAATTTTCAACATAATCAATTTCTCAATGAATCTTAAGAAATCTTCAGTAATTGTTGATATATGTGATTGGTTGCTAAGATTGGTAAATTAGCATCGTTTAATTCAATTAGAAGAGTACAAATAACCGAAGCCGATTGGAAATTTACGGAATGAGGTGCGAGAAATGATTTAATAGTCGTTCAAATGGTTTCATGCTCATGTTTATGTTCGTGAAAACGTTGAAGCTTCGAGAAAAATACGCATATTACCAGCATTAAAGTGTACCTCGTTGGTTCAACTAAATTTAGCGTGTGCCGTGTTAAAACGGCTTATACTGAATGTTCTCACAAGAAATAGGTTTTTAAGTGGCTCGAACATCGAGAGGCACTCAGCTTTTCATAAATACGATACCGGATTAAACAGGAAGCTGTAAGCATCGTCTGGTTTTCGGAAAGCCGAAATAAATTTGAATGTGTGTGTGGCAAACTGTGTCGTCGTCGGATCTATTTTTACGATTATTATAACCCATTGACTGCCATGCCACGATGGGTTTTATTAATAGCCGAGAGTCTACTAACTGCACGAGCATGTTGTGTGTATTTTTGATATTTTCACTCTCGATTTTCGGATTTTTTATAAGTCTGAAGCATGAGCAATCGTAACTGTACACTACAGAAATGTAAATTCTTCGAGATCACAATTTTAACCATTTATAAAGTACAAGAAGATCCCAAGAGAATGGGTACCGTAATTACTGATACTGATGATCTGCAGAAGATCAATAAGAGAACTATTTTTTTTATTGGGACAACAAGAAAATATGGATCATAAAAACAGTACTATCTAAAATAAATTACCTAAATGTCGATGGATTCACTATAAAACTCCGAAACGATCATCTGACGATCAAATAGTTTGATATCAGCATCGTTAATTAGATTATCACTCAAATCATCTCTGCTTGTCTTCGAAGCAGTTTCTGACGTTTCAACATCAATATTGTTGTTTGTACTCGATTGATTGTGATTGTCTATGCTTAGATCGGTGTGGATGACGCTTCTTTTAATGTTATCCAGGCGTTTCATTCTATCCAGGTCAGCGTCATCGTACTGGTAGTTGAAATCAAGGCTAAGATCATCGTAGGCGTCTTCCGTACTCAGAAAGTCATCCTTAATGTCGCCTTCAAGTGTACAACTATTGCTACCGAAGCTATTGCGAAATTCTTCCCCGCGTATGTCATGCTCAATATTAGTATCCATTTGACCATCGGTTTCCGTGAGTCTGATGAGTATATCACTTTCGATACTTTGAGTGCGCTCCTTGGGAAGTTCCTTGAACATGTCTTTGAAAGGCTCTTGGCTGAACTCCTTCGAAATTCGTAGATGCAAGTCGATGATGATTTTGTATGTGTACAGAGTGCGATTTGCTACGTTGACAACATCGTCGTTCAGGTAGTTCGAAAATATTGGCAGTGCATGACGAATAATGAATTGCAACAATTCCAAGAGGTTCAGTCTAGGTACATCGAAATCTGCCAATTCCTCGATGATTTCTTCGCCGTAATAATTCAAATCGCTGGATACTTCATTCGATTCTACATTGTTTTCCACTTCGAATTGGTTCAATTTGAACATCAGCATCTCATTGAGGGAATATATCTGATACAAATAGTCTTTGTCGTCGGTAACATTAAGCAATGATCTCTGTTCGGTTTGGTCCTTAATTTGCAGTAAACTCGGACTGATTAATTCCTGAATCGAATATAGTACGATGTAACGTTGGAAATACGTGGGATGATCTTGGAAGGAAAATATCCAATTGAGGATATGCTTCCTGCCCCATTCAAACCCAAATTTACCAACCATCACTGGCAGAATCATTGGAGCAATCCGCCGAATTGCGAAGCAATGATCATTCAAAATCTTCTTATAAAATGACAGAAACACCTCCGTAAAGTACTTCTCATCAGAATTTAAGACCAAAATGTAGATTGTTATGATGAGTCGCCTTCTGGACCTCCATTTACTTCCACTAGATAAGATATCAAACATCAACATCTCGATGTCTTCTTGCAGGGCATTGTATCCAAGGATTTTGATCAATTTGTTAACATTGTAGACGCATTGCTCTTCAATTCTTTGACTACCAGCAATTCGTTGACACATCAATGTGTTCTTCATCAATGGCAGCAAGTATTTCTTACATTCCTCCTTGGTCAGCACCGTTGTAGCATCCATCATGACAACGAGAAGTGCATGTCGCACCAAATCGACTTGATCCTTATTCAGCTCTTTGACGATGTCAAAAATCTGATCCAAATCGATGTTGCTCGTTTCCTTGAAGTGAATCAACACTTCCATGATCTTCGACGCAAGGTACTTTCGAACAATCGACTCGATATCATCACATAACGTCTTCAACAAAGAAATTAACAATATCCTAGCTAATTTTGGCTTCACAGCTTTCTGTATATTGACGATTTGTTCAGCAACTTCCAGACGGATTTTCCACGACGGATCACTTACAAGTTTCTCCAAGATTGGGCAAATGTATTTATCGATAAGATCTTCATCTAAGAAGTTTGCTAAGGATATTGCTGTAGCAACACTTTGTTGTCGTACGGATACCTAAAATCAAAAATGTTGGTCATCATCATTATCATCAATATGAATGTGATAGTTTACGTGGTTCTCATTGGCCATTGTTTCCAACATTTCAATGCATTCGGTTTGATGTTCACTGCTATCATAGTACTGGATAATTTTGGGATAGTTGCGAGCCATCGCATATTTTGCAAGCGTTGCGTCATCGTTGATAAGCGTTTTGTAAATGACGCGTATTTCCCCTTTGTGAGTGTCTGACAATTTTGGATACCCAATCTAAAATGATACGATTGATTATTGTCACAAAGGTATTGTCTCTGGCTTGAGATTAAATTACGGCCATCATATCAATCGCGGAACATTTCCACCATTCGTTTGCAAACAGTTTATACGTTAAATCATGGAAATTCGTGTTGACGTCTTCATCATCCAAGCTTTGCATCAAAATGTTGGCGATATCCAAGGCACTTTCTTTGATCAAACCCTCCTCGGATGTGATGAAAACCTCCAGGATTTTGATCAACATTGGTACTCGACTCTTGCTGTACAATCTTGGGATGAATTCCTGTATTCCAACAGCTAGACTTATTGTTATCTCAAAGTCATCTTTCTTCTTTTCGAGATAGACTGCAAAATATCTCAGAAAATTATGGATCACATCTTCTGCTCCGTCCCTTTTTAAAGCTTCAGTCGACAATAGAAGAGAAAGTGTTGTTTTGAGCACGTTGGCATTATAAATTTCAATCTACAATATCGATAGTTAAGATAATCCACAACAATTTTTTGATAACTCACTTCATCGGCCAGATGAGGATCCTTAAACTTTTCCAACAGTTGCACAAGTTCGGGTGATGTCTCAATGGTAACTTCCGGTTCTTCTTTGCTATCTTCCTGTTGTACTACGTTGGTATTAGTTGCCTGAGGAGCTTCAGCTTCCTGTTCTTTGTCCTGATCCTTGTCGTCCATTGCTGGAAGGAATCCTAGGCCATTAGTGGAAAGTAAAAGGTGTGGAACACTGTTTGACGTTGCGCAGTAATGGAATATTTGTCAAATGAGTTTCAAGTGCTGAGTCGAGTCAATGGAGGTGATATTTTACAATTTTATTAATATCATCGCCATAATGATAAACGTAAATAAAATACTCCTTTGATAATGAATAGCATGGTGCAAAGATTAGATAACGTCTTGCTTGTGTATTTGTTCTCAGGTACTAATCATTGATGCAAATGGGTTAGATAAAGCCTTATGAAGTACTTTGAAGTAATTTGGACTTAAAATAAAACGAGAAGAATACAAATGCATATTAAGTTCCATGCGCGCTATTTCTTTGATTATATTTTTAAATGTTAATTATCTTCGTCAATTAATGTGCTTCATATCATTAATGCATGAGTGGTGTTAGAATAATTTCCGCGATATTAATATCAGAGATTAGTTCTTTCATCACCATTAAGTGAAATTAAACGTGCAGTCAATCTATGTCATCATTTAAATTACTAGATGGCAATTATGTAATCGCAGTTTAGCGTTCTGCCGAAACGAACAAAAATGCGAACGTATTCGTCGGGCTTGTTGCTTTGAACTATGTCAAGGACAAGTCACACATAGTTTTCAATGGTAACTAACTAACTAACTAACTCTATGCATGCTTAACCAGAACCGCAGTATTTGAAGCGTAGTAAATAAACATTTTGCAACAAAAACTTCCAATGGTCTTTCCAATGACGTTAATTTATACCAAAAGCAGTCTAAATTTATAGTCCAAAAATCTATTTTATTGTTCAGATTTCTTTAATTGCAATTCGAGAAATGTAAAATTACTTACGAATTTTTAGGTGTTAAAAATTCACTTTCAATTTGATTCTTTTTAAGATTTTAAGATTTTTAACATCCATTTGCACCTCAGAAATGTACACTTATTGCACAATATCTCACGTCACATTGTAGTTTCGTTCTAAAGTCTATCAAGGTGCACGTTGATGGAAATGCATTTAGTCAACTTTTTCAATGCACTAAACTTGTCTAGGAGAAAAATTGTATTTTAAGTAACGATAAGCGTTTGACTTGCGGTTTAGTGCATAGTTGTTTTTGTGCTACACTGATTGTTTATTAGCCGGGAGCTCCATGCACAATAGCTGCCATTTGAAATTTCGTGCAGTCGTGCCTGTTGTGTGTCATAGTTAATTAAACATTATATTGCCGGGCCATGTCATAGTCCATGGCGGTAGTACCGCAGTTTTCAATAAAAATGCATTAGTCTAATGGCTCAATGACATGGTGAAAATTTAAACATTCATCACTTCAAATTTCTTCGAATTTCTAAAACGATTCAAGACATTTTTGTGGCCTCAGAACGAATTTAGGAATTTGACATTTAATGCGAAAAATTTAACCTTCTTATGTGCTAAAACAGTGGAATGATGTAATCTCAACTTATGAATAATTAATTTTATGGTTCGAGGGGATGTCCACGCGTTTATTTTCTGCTACTGGCTACAAAATTAATGGCATAATATTAGCATTGTTCAAGGACTTTACAAGATTTGCAACCTAACTTAAATTATTTGCACAACTTTAAATTTAAAATAACATCATATTTTCAATTAAAAAAAAATAAATAAATTCATCAAGAAATTATTCAGATGATAGTGAAATCACTTCATCTTCTTAGAATATTTTAACAAAAAATATTCCGCAAAATTCGTTCATAAAATTGCAATCAAGAAATTACCGAGAAATTTGCGCTAATTTTTGATTCATCCTTGAATTAGTGGATGCAAAAATTTAAATTCATTCATCAGATAAATGAAAGTCAGACTGAAAGGTTATTCACACATTCGAGTTTATTCAGACAATCGCTTCATTTGCTTAAGTTTCTCGTCTGCTGCAAAATTTGTCCGAACGTCTTGGACCTGGACCGGCTATAATAATCCATTATGTATACAAACTGTTCTCTCTTCTGAGAGCGTCTGCTCAGGAATAAATTTAAAAGTGAAAACAACGCCGTCAGCTCACATAAGAAATAAGAGAAAATGACGGAACGCTTTTTCCGGACGTTTCATGTGCATTCGCACATCATCTTCCCATACATTAAACGAAAATCTACACGCACGTTTACGATTGTTTATTTTCCTGTCAGCATGCGTCGAAAAAAAGCAGCGCCAAATTAAAAATTTCACTGCAGTCCGTATTTGTAATGACGGATTGCTGGCTATAAATACGCGCAAATTGGTCTTTTAATGCGCTGAAATGCATTGCAACATCATTGTTTTTCCACATTTTATCGATTCATGGATTTGGATTATAAACGAATTTATTTTTAGTGCATTGAAGTCCTCACTCGTAGTGTAAATACCAAAATTTATGATTGGTTTTGATGCTAACATTCAGTTGCAAATTAAGAACCATTTCAGGGAATTAAAAAAATTTAATAATTTTCTTAAATTATAGGTATTTCTGGTATTTCCGGATGACACAATTATAGAATTTTCTAGAAGCAATTTCAATAGTTTTCATATTCAATAAACAACTACTTAAATTTCCTAACATCTGATATATTTAGGTTAAAGCTCACTCATCTGAAACTAATTTTAGACATATCCACTATTTGATTCCAGAAATAATTCGCACAAGTTTTAAAATGCGCAATTTCTGATAATATTGCATTTGGACAACAACAAAAACAAACCAAAATATCTAATTATGCAATTGGATCATCGCATTTATGGTTATTTACATGGTGAATATATAAATAGCAAACTTTCTATCTATATATGGTATTAATAGTAGCGTTTCGGCTGATGTCCTGCAAATCTACAAATATTGCACCCACGCACGCAATCAAATATATGAAACGTCCTAAATTTCGAACTTGATGTACGAAAATAGACGTCACGCCAACCGTGACGTCACCGTTTGGTTCCACAAAACTGCACGCAATTTCCATTTCCGTACTGGGTGATTCAAAACCGGAAACACTCATCATGAATAAGATACTTTGTAAATTTATAGTTATAAGTGTGACAAACAACCAAATTGGGTTGAATTCACTCACCATAGAACGATACATCCTCATGATTTTCGAATTTTTCAGCCTTGCAAAATTATATTGCTTACATTCGTTATGTGAGGGAAATCAAATGCGATGGAAACTCAAAAGCTGTGGCTGGATTTTTGTATGAGTTGGCGAAGCTATTTCGTTGGCATTCCTTTAAATGCCATCCGGTCTTCATCAATAAAACAACCGATATAACAAATTTCCTGATGAAGATTTCCACTGTTGGAATATTCTGCTATCAGATCAGTTGATTAACTGTTTCAGTGGGGTATTTATACTAAAAAGTTGGAAAAGTTGGTGGGGTTGGAATCCTTTGTGACATTGGAAAATTTCTATGGCTTCTGTTCCTAATCGTATTGCAAGAATATTATAAGGTTAGTATTAAAGTAACTCTTGAATAATTTCAATCGTAATGTTTACTATATTTTCATGGAAGTGCTTAAACAATAACCGACTGATTAAAAGGTAATTAAATTATCAAAAAACCATAAAACTTTTGGTAGATAAAGAGTACCTGTTAATATTTTGAATTAGTTCCTAATCTATCGTTATTTATTAAAAAGTTTATGCCATAGAGAATATATTAAGGCAAATTGTTCATCAATTTTAGTATCCATTTTCAGTATTTAAAATATTTTGAGAAAATGAAAAATAAAGAAAATATCATCTTTGATTATCTATCATCCAATTTTAGCAATCGCCCAACCGTTTAAAAGTTATACGCAGTTAAAAGAGCGAAAAAAAGTGAAAATTTTGCATTTTTCGGACCGCATTTTTTCGGTTCGAATATTTCCGAATTCCGGACAGATTCGGGACCATGACCAATGTTATTTTTTCGAAAAAATAAGGTAAAAGTCCTTTGAATCATCCAAATCGGTCCATTAGTTTCTGAGATATGAAAATTTTTGAAAACTCGAGCGATTTTAAGAATTTAATATCGCTTTTTTCGTTACAAACTTTTTTTTCAAATTTTTTCTTCGAACGCGATTTCTGCCGTGCCCATGTCCAAAAGGGCATGAACCCATACATTTTTGGAAAGTACTCATTGAGACCTACAATTTGGTTCCAATTTTAGTTTAATTGGTCCACCTGTTCAAAAGTTATAAGCAGTTAAAAGAGCGAAAAAAACGAAAATTTGGCAGTTTTAGGACTGCATTTTTTCGGTTCGGGTATTTCCGAACTCCGGACAGATTCGGGACCATGATCAATGTTATTTTTTCGAAAAAATATGATAAATGTCCTTTAAATCATCCAAATTGGTCCATTAGTTTCTGAGATATGAAAATTTTTGAAAACTCGAGCGATTTTAAGAATTTAATATCGCTTTTTTCGCTACAAACTTTTTTTTCAAATTTTTTCTTCGAATGCGATTTCTGCTCTCCCTGGGGCCAAAAGGGCATGAACCCATACATTTTTGGAAAGTACTCACCAAGACCTACAATTTGGTTCCAACTTTTGTTTAATTGATGCAATCGTTTAAAAGTTATACGCAGTTAAAGACGCGAAAAAAAGCGAAAATTATGCTTTTTTAAGACCCCATTTTTATGTTTTCATATTTTTGAGTCCCGGAGGAATTCGGGACCATGACCAATGTTATTTTTTCGTCAAAATACTATAAATGCCGTTTGAATCATCCAAATCGGTCCATTAGTTTCGGAGATATGAAAATTTTTGAAAACTCGAACGATTTTAAGA